>BQNB010018810.1:0-67756 GCA_026074375.1 Tanacetum coccineum | reverse complement strand
TACTCTTCATGATAAAACCCTATATGAACTTGTGCATGACAAGAAACCGGATCTTTCGTTTCTTCATGTTTTTGGGGCTCTCTGCTACCCCAATAAATGAT
Source organism: Tanacetum coccineum (assembly GCA_026074375.1). Lineage (NCBI taxonomy): Eukaryota > Viridiplantae > Streptophyta > Magnoliopsida > Asterales > Asteraceae > Tanacetum > Tanacetum coccineum. The sequence goes on along the minus strand of BQNB010018810.1, from coordinate 67,655 downwards.
AGTGAAGATTTAGGTAAATTGAAAGCTAAAGCAGACATTGGGTTCTTTGTAGGTACGCACCAAATAAGAAGGGTTACCGAATCTACAACAAACAAACCTAACAAATCTTGGAAACTATTCACGTTACATTCGATGAGCTGACTGGGCAAACGGATCCTGTACACTCTAGTCCAGGACCCGCACCTAACCTTTTGACGCCTGGACCTATCAGTTCAGGGCTGGTACCCAATCCTCCTCCTACAGCACCTTATGTACCTCCTACCAATAAGGAACTGGAGATTTTGTTCTAGCCTATGTTTGATGAATATTTTGAGTCTTCCATGGTTGATCGTTTGGTACCCCCTGCTCCTGCAGCTCAAGCTCCAGTCAACCCTACTGGTCCATCAGTATCCATCCCTATTGATCAAGAGGCACCATTGGGAAGTCATTTACCATCATATTTGGATCATCAATCCTCTTCCGTACATCAAGGTGTTGCAGCTGAGCATTCGTTTGAATTAAATCCTTTTGCTGCGACTGGTCCCAAACCATTTGTTAATGTGTTCACCCCAGATTAGAACTCTAAAGCATCATCTTCTAGGGTAATCGCGATAACTGAATCCAACCAAACCACTTAGCCTCATGAACATCTCCGAAAATGAACCACCTCTCATCCTATTGATAATATTATTAGGAACCCTTCTTGACCGGTATCCACTCAGAAGCAGCTTGCTACAGATGCTTTGTGGTGCCTCTACAATTCAGTATTGTCCAAAGTCAAACCGAAAAACTTCAAATTTGTTGTTACTGAAAACTGTTGGTTTTAAGCCATGCAAGATGAAATCCATGAATTTGATTGACTAGACGTATGGGAATTAGTGCCACCTCCGGACTGTGCCATGATTATTGCTCTCAAGTGGATTTATAAGGTGAAACTTGACGAGTATGGTGATGTGTTGAAAAACAAGGCACCTCTTGTAGCTAAAGGGTATCGTCAAGAAGAAGGTCTTGATTTTGAAGAATCCTTCGCACCGGTCGCCAGACTTGAAGCCATCCGAATATTTCTTGCCAACGCTGCCAACAAAAACATGACAGTTTATCAAATGGACGTAAAAACTGCATTCTTAAATGGTAAGCTCAAAGAAGAAGTCTATGTTAGTCAACCTGAAGGCTTCATTGACCTAGATCGTCCACATCATGTCTACCGTTTAAAGAAAGCTCTTTACGGGTTAAAACAAGCACCTTGGGCGTGGTATGACACGTTGTCGAAGTTTCTTCTGGCATAAGGATTCTCCAAGGGTGTAGTCGATCCAACGTTGTTCATTCAAAAAACAGGAAAACAAAGCTATGGAGGAAAGAAATCATTTTTGGGAGACTCAAGATTTGCCTGGAATGATCAGAGAGCAGATGATGGAGTATATGCGGACGTAAGAGATTGATCGAAAAATCGAAGAATAAGTGAAAGAGGCCGTTACTGCATCAGTTCAGTATGCAATAAGAGCCCCTCTTCGTGCTCGCTTCAAGGATCTCCCAACTTCTGACATGAAGGAGATTCTGCTTCAACGCATGCTTGAGGAGAATTATGACAAGGTCCACGAGGATCACAATATGGCCTATGATGCATTACAAACATCTATCCTTCGTGATGAACGTGAGCAATTTGATGCAGACAAGGCTTAGAAGCTTAAAAAGATGAAGGGGAAGCAGGATTCACCAAAAACTCCACCTGGGTCACCTCCTCTACCACCACCGTCTGGTGCATCAGGGGCTTCTAGTATAATTGGAGGCTCTGATTCTGCTTAAAATCCTCTCCTACCACCACCGCATCCTACAACCCATCATGATGATCAGTCTCAAGGATCAGCTGCTCTAGGCTCATCCAAGACAGCTGCTTCAACAAAATATACAGCCTGAACAACGACTACATCCAGACTCAAGCCCGCTGCCTCATCTATAACACCCCCATTTTGATAAATATAGCAGCGGAAGCCAATCTGGGGTATTACTTCATGAATCACAGGCACAATCATAGAAAACAACTTAAAAGATACGTTTTAAAAAGATATGTTATCATTCATTTAAAATTAGAGTTTTACAAAGGCAAGTCCCAAAATCTAGTTACATACAATGTGAATGATAACAAGTTTTAGCCATCTTCAAGTCCATGCCACTCCGTGCCATAAGTTGCTTAATTACCTGAGATAAACATGCTAAAAAGGGTCAACATAAAGGTTGAGTGAAATTCATAGGTTTATGGTAATTAGTTTGAATACAAATTATAGTGTGCATAATTATTATGGAAAACTACATTATTATGGAGAACAATATTATCATGGAGAACAGCATTATCATGGAGAACAGCATTATTATGGAGAACAACATTATTATGGAGAACAACATTATTATGGGGAACAGTTAAATATTATATGGTTGAATGCAAGTTATTATAATGGTAATAATTGCAACGAATACAATTATCATGGAAAATGAGATTTGGATTATCTACGATTTGGCAGCAAGGGTGACAGACTTGCATTGTCAATCACAAAGATGAAAGCTGCGTATTATCCTGATGTCGGGCTAGAACAGATGGTTCCAGATCAGATGTGGATCGAAGAAGAGTGCATGTATGACATTTCTGCAACTTATGGTATCTCCCACTGGTGGTTCAAGAGACAAAAATTCTACATCGACCGACACTCAGCAGAAACCAACCGAAGAGCTACTGTCAGGACTCACATGAGAATCCTAAGTGTCGTCGGGATCGAAGTCTTTTCGATTTACGGGTACGATTACATGAAAAAGATAGTCCTTCGAAAAGCAGATAATCAGGAATATACTATTGCTGAAAAATGACTTCAAGGATCTGTACCCGAGTGACTTTGAAGACTTGTACTTGTTGAACCTTCAAGGTCACCTGAACCACCTACCGCCAAGGGACAAGAAGATTCTCTCTACTGCTGTCAACTTATGGATCAGGAATCTGGTTATCAGACAACGGGTAGAAGACTTCCAACTCGGCATCAAGAGTTACCAAACTCAGCTGAACCTCACCAAACCTCGCTGGGAAGCTACAGGGCTCGAGTTCATGCACGACTACAAGATTCTTGACTCTCCAAGAGCCGTACTGTTCAGAGACAAGTATGGTATGCATATGCTCATGCGCTTTAACGAAATCCACAAGTTCAGTGACGATACTCTACAACAAATAGATGAAGCTTTGGACTATTGGGTAAAGGAATTCAAGGTTAACAAGAACAATCAGGTGCTAAATACCAGGTTCTGGAGACCCACGATGATGTGATCAAGTGCAAATGCTAGTTCATGTTGCATTCAAAAGTCGCTAAAGCTCAAGAGAATCTCCGGAACTTGAAAAGCTTTTGTTGGTGGAAGAATACCTAAGAGACTCACAGACTTCTACGGAGAACCGAATGATGACATCATCCTCTGTATGCTTCTTCTCGTACTTCTGGTGGATATATTGTAACTTGTACATTATTTAATAGTTACTTTTAGGTGTTATTTGTCAGTGTATAATTTTTTCATGATTTTTTGCCGTTAAACTCAAAATCCTTCAAATTCTTATACCTGACAACTAACAATTCCTAGTAATTGTGAGGGGGAGCAAATCTATTCTAATATCAATGTGTATTTAATCAGACCACATTTCTCCCAAATTTTCTAACATATTTAAATCAATTGAGATCCTAAATCTTAAAAGGTTTGAAATTTTTGATCAGTGGAGAGAATGTGATTTAAATATTAAATATGATAAAATGTGATCTATTAAGACTCAAGCAGGTTCTCCTCCCTCCACGTGCCAAACAATTTCGAATATCGACGCACATGTTGAGGGGAGAGCAGTTTCATGAATCAAAACAATCAAGGTACTAATGCTTTGATGTTTACATCGCCCGTACCTTGATTGATTTTCAAATGGTTTTATGGCGAAGACAACTGTGGAAATACCAAAGACCGACCCTGTAATTACTTTATCGGAGTTATAAGGATGGTAAGGTTAGGTATGAGTTCCCACGATCCCGCCAGAGCCAGAGGGATCTACCCAGGGACAATTCACTAGTTAGTGTAGAAGTCCTTAGGTATGATTACAAAAGGAGTAATGTGAATAAGGGAATAGACGGACTAAGATGGAGCTAGTACTGGAACATACCCAACAAGGCACTAGTAATGAAGTCTCGGTAAGCACTAAAGAGGTTGAAGAATGAAAAAGAAATGTTAAGATAAAGGGTGAAAAGAAAGCAGCCCTCCTTTAACATTAGGCAGAAACCGGGTCAATACATATGCTGTCAGAATCACATAGCTGATTGCTGACATGGAAGACAAGTATCATGGACCCAGTGATATGCTGCACAACCCTCCCTAGCCACTCAGAATCTCTCAAAAGATTTATGTTTCAATTGTCACGGAGACTTAACACGTAATCTACCGACTCTCTCACTCCGAGTTTGTCGGTATTGAAAAGGTGGCAGTCTGCTTCAGCCTCCGCTCACTTAAATCAAAACGCACTATTGAGTCTAGAGCCTAGAGATCATCAATAAATCTCGTTAGGACACTATTCCAATATACTTGTCTTTCACACACTGTGAAAACAAGGATTATCTTAGAGTCCTATGGCATTATCCTTGTGATATTGCCAGAACATCCGAGTGATACGAAAGTATTCACAGTGAAGATAGAAATCCTGCTAGAGCCAACATCAAACAAGCTCTAGGTAGGTGACTTGTGAGATCCTTAATGGATCAAACTTGTGACACTGGGCATTGATTCGGTCTAGATTATGAATTGACGGAGGATGAATTTTGATAAAAGCTTAAAACTCTCGATGTGTTACAAAAATCACTTTTACTAGTGACACATCGATTGATTTTCAAATTAATTTTATCTTCAATCGGTGAGATAGTAACTCACTGAATCACTCTACCGTCTATTAGGAGCAATAACTATTATGAGGTAGCCTTAATTTGAGGTATCTGGTAAATAGATACTAGCAAGTACAGTGAATCTAATGCATCTGATTAGAAATGATCAAATACTTTTAGCTGGAAACCGGGTCAAGAGGTCTTATAATGAAATCCTACCTGATCACAATACTATATTTATACTGTAAAAAGTCCTCACGGAACCGGAGGTATAATGCAACCGAACTCTAACGAATACAAAGCCATATTCTCACCACCTTTATTGTTCACTATTTTATTTTTAGGATTACATAAAGATGAGATGCGGATACCGCTCGTTCCAAGCAGAGTCAAGTTCATAGCCACATGCTCATACTCAAGGCTCAATGACTTTATAACATCAAGAAAGAATGACCCAAAGCTTCCGCAAACTCTGATATCAACGTGTTCTTCAGCATGTCAAAGATATAAAGTCATGTACTAATGAAGATTTACGAATATAAAGTCAAGCTTTCAAGATTGCAACAAGTATAAGCATGTCGGCCCAAAAGTCACGAGCACACAAAGTAAAAGATCACAAGATGATGATTAGAGATTTACTTTGGCTGATGATCTCAAGAAGCGCTCAAGATCAACATTCAAAAGACAACCTAAAGGAAAAAGCAAGCTTAAAGTTAAAGATCACTACTCACTTTAATACAAAGAATCAATGAAATGAAGAATCAAAGATTACGAGCTAAGTTAAGAAGTCCCAATGACCCTATAATGCTAGGATTCAAAATATATATTCAGGGGTGACCTCCCTTAGGTGACTTGGTTAGGATCATGAAAAAGACTCTGACACCCCGTGTTTTGACCTATCATAGTTTAGCTCGTAGCTTAATATGTAGCGGGATAGTTTTACCGAGTATGACTTATGACGTTGGACCGAGTCCTTTGCCCACAAAAAATGTTAGCCCACTCATAAACTCACTTAGGGCACATAAACTCTTGTAATTTTAAAACCTCATCTCACGTATTGAGAGGGGTTGGTTTGTTCCTGTATAACAAGACACCCACACAGTAGTCTTTCTCTCACTAAATTCCCATTTTCTTTCTCAAAAATTGGCCAACACACTAATCCTGATGTAGAGTTTATGATTTCCAATATACTACAACATAGATCATCACAAGTGTGACAAAGCAACAGGATTAAGAGAAACAATCTGAGGAGCAGTGCATGATTAAGGTTTTTGACGAGTTTCCTCGAGGACGGGCGAGGTTCATGTAGTTTGGATGCTTGTCTTCGCATATAGCTATTATATGCTGCTATTTGTACCTTTGTTTGGGTAAACAAAATTATTAGCAACAGAATCGATTAAATTTCGGGACAAAATTTCCCGAAGGAGGGGAGACTGTGACAACCGTGGTTTAACGAGGTTAGTTTAACCGTTAGTGTTAACCTAGCTAGCTTTAGTGTTTATTTAGGTGCATAATGTCGATTTGGGTGATATCTATGTTAATATGGTATGTGTAAATTAGTATGGGTTTGTGTAGTGGAAATAGACTGATTTAGTCATTTCATTCCGTATGTGATGATATTCCAAAGTAATAATTGTTTTTCTTATATTTTTATCGTCGGGAAAATTGAAGATGTATGTATCGTTAAATTTCGGGTTGAGATTATTTAGTGAATTGAGATTTTATAATTTATTTATAAATTAATAAGTAAATAATAATTTAGGAGAAATAATAATAAGTAGTGTAAGCGTTTTACTTTTTAAAAATTATGTATTTATTAATAAGTATTTACGGTGAATAAATAATAAATAGTTTGTATTCAAAAATATATATATATATATATAAAATATATATATATATATATATTATAAATAATATTAAATATATATAGATATATATAAATATATATATATATAGATCTAAATAAATATATATATATATATAATATACTATATATATATATAAAAATAAGTTATATATAATATAATATATATATATATATTATAATAAAAATATAAATATATATAGAATATATATATATAAATAATATAATAATAATAATATATATTTTTAGAGATACAAACTATTTACTATTTATTCACCTTAAATACTTAAATAAATACATAACTTAAAATAAAACACTTACACTAACTATATTATTTTCTCCTAAATTAGTATTTACCTTATAATTTATAAATAAATTATAAAATCTCAATTCACTAAATAATCTCAACCCGAAATTTAACGATACATACATCTTCAATTTTCCCGACGATAAAATAACGAAAATCACTATACTTCCGAAATCATCATCACATACGAAATGAAATGACTAAATCATTCATTTCCACTATCACAAACTCATATAATAACACATACCAAATCACATATATCACCAAATCGACTTACGCACATAAATTAAAACACATAAAGCTAGCTAGGTTAACACTAACGGTTAAACTAACCTCGTTAAACCACGGTTGTCACAGTCTCCCCTCCTTAGGGAAATTTTGTCCCGAAATTTAATCGATTCTGTTGCTAATAATTTTGTTTACCCAAACAAAGGTACAAATAGCAGCATATAATAGCTATATGCGAAGACAAGCATCCAAACTACATGAACCTCGCCCGTCCTCGAGGAAACTCGTTAAAAACCTTAATCATGCACTGCTCCTCAGATTGTTTATCTTAATCCTGTTGCTTTGTCACACTTGTGATGATCTATGTTGTAGTATATTGGAAATCATAACACAATCAAGGATTAGTGTGTAGGCCAATTTCTAGAGAAAGAAAATGGGAAGTTCTAGTGAGAGAAAGACACTTAGTGTGTGTTTGTTATACCATGAACAACCAACCCCTCTCAATAGCTGAGAGAGGGTTTAAATACAAGAGTTTATTGCCCCAAGGTGAGCTATGGATGGGCTAACAGGTGGGCAAAGACTCGGCCCAACGCATAAGTCAAACGGTAACAAACCGATAAATATTAAAGACTCGAGCTAAACTATGCTAGCACAAAACACACGGGTGACGAGTCCTTTTTTTCATGATCCAACAATCTCTCCCTAAGGGAGGTCACCCCTGAAAATATAATTTGAATCCTAGCATTATATGTCTTGGACTTTTAACTTCAGCTCGTAATCTTTGATTCTTCATTCATTGATCTCTTTGTATAAAGTGAGTAGTGATCTTTTAACTTTAAGCTTGGGCTTTTTCCTTTAGGCTTGTCTTTGAATGTGATCTTGAGCTTTCTTGAGATCATCAGCCAAAGTAAATCTCTAATCATCATCTTGTGAACTTTTACTTTGTGTGCTCGGACTTATGGCCAGACATGCTCATACTTGTTCAAATCTTGAAAGCTTGACTTATATTCGTAATTCTCATCAGATACATTAACTTTATATCTTTGACATACTGAAGAACACGTTGATATCAGAGTTTGCGAAAGCTTTGGGTCATTCTTTCTTGATGTTATAAAGTCATTGAGCCTTGAGTATGAGCATGTGGCTATGAACTTGACTCTGCTGGAACGAGGTATCAGCATCTCCATCTTTATGTAATCCTAAAATAAAATAGTTAACAATAAAGGTTGGTGACGAATATGGCTTTGTCATTCGTTAGAGTTCGGTTTCATTAACCTCCGGTTCCGTGAGGACCTTTTTACAGTATAAATATTGTACTTGTGATCAGGTAGATTCATTATAAGAACCTCCTTGACAGGGTTACCAGCTCAAAGTGTTGAAATCATCTAATGCAGATGCATTAGATTCACTGACTTGCTAGTATCTCTTTACAACCCCTCAAATATGGGGCTACCTCACTAATAGTATTCTCTAATAGAACGGTTAAGATGAAATCATGAGTAACTATCTCACCGATTGAAGATAAAATTAATTTGAAAATCAATCGCATGTGACCATCTAGTAAAAGAGTGATTTTGTCACGCAACATCAGAGTTTTAAGCTTTTTCAAAATTCATCTCCGTCAATTCATAATCTAGACCGAATCAATGCCCAGTGTCACAAGTTTGATCCATTAAGGATCTCACAAGTCACCTACCTAGAGCTTGTTTGATGTTGGCTCTAGCAGGATTTCCATCTTCATTGTGAATACTTTCGTATCACTCGGATGTTCTGGCAATATCACAAGGATAATGCATAGGACTCTTAAGATAATCCTTGTTTTCACAGTGTGTGAAAGATAAGTATATTGGAATAGTGTCCTAACGAGATTTATTGATGATCTCTAGGCTCTAGACTCAATAGTGCGTTTTGATTTAAGTGAGCGGAGGCTGAAGCAGACTGCCACCTTTTCAATACCGACTAACTCTGAGTGAGAGAGTCGGTAGATTACGTGTTAAGTATTTGTGACAATTGAAACAGAAATCTTTTGAGAGATTTTGAGTGGCTAAGGAGGGTTGTGCAGCGTATCACTGGGTCCATGATACTTGTCTTCCATGTCAGCAATCAGCCATGTGATTCTGACAGCATATGTATTGAACCGGTTTCTGCCTAATGTTAAAGGACAATGCTTTCTTTTCACCATTTATCTTAACATTTCTTTTTCATTCTTCAACCCCTTCAGTGCTTACTGAGACTTCATTACTAGTGCCTTGTTGGGTATGTTCCAGTACTAGCTCCATCTTTAGACCGTACTATCCCTTATTCACATATACTCCTTTGTAATCATAGACGCTGCGAGACTTCTACACTAACTATTGAATTGTCCCGGGTAGATCTCTGCTCGCGGGTTCGTGAACTCATACCTAACCTTACCATCCTTATAACTCTGATAAAGTAATTACAGGGTCGGTCTTTGGTATTTCCACAGTTGTCTTCGGCATAAAACTATTTGAAAATCAATCAAGGTACAGGCGATGTAAACATCAAAGCATTAGTACCTTGATTGTTTTGATTCATGAAACTGCTCCCCCTCAACATGTGCGTCGATATTCGAAATTGTTGGCACGTGAGGGGGTAGAACCTGCATTGAGTCATAATAATACACAATTTCTCATATTTAATATTTAAATCACATTCTCTCCACTGATCAAAAATTTCAAACCTTTTGAGATTTAGGATCTCAATTGATTTAAATATGTTAGAAAATTTGGGAGAAATGTGGTCTGATTAAATACACATTGATATTAGAATAGATTAATGCTCCCCCTCAAATTACTGAGGGAATCTGTTAGTGTCAGGTATAAGAATGTTTGAAGGATTTGAGTTTAACGAAAAACTCCCATGAAAAATTTATACACTGACACATACACCTAAAGATACACTACTTAATAATGTACAAGATTACAATATATACCACACAAGAAGTACGAGAAGCTACAGAGAAGATGTCATCATTCGGTTCTCCGTAGAAGTCTGTAGTCTCCTTCGCGTATTCTTCCACCAACAAAGCTTTCCAAGTTCCGGAAGATTCTCCTGAGCTTTAGCCGCTTTTGAATGGCAAACATGAACTGCTTGCACTTGATCACATCATTCGTGGTCCAGAACCTGGTATTTAGCACCTGATTGTTCTTGTTAACCTTGAATTCCTTTACCCAATAGTCCAAAGCTTCATCTATTTGTTGTAGAGTATCGTCACTGAACTTGTGGATTTCGTTAAAGCGCATGAGCATATGCATACCATACTTGTCTCTGAACAGTACGGCTCTTGGAGAGTCAAGAATCTTGTAGTCGTGCATGAACTCGGCCCTGTACTCCTGCGAGGTTTTGGTGGAGGTTCAGCTGAGTTTGGTAACTCTCGATGCCGAGTTGGAAGTCTTCTACCCGTTGTCTGATAACCAGATTCCTGATCCATAAGTTGACAGTAGTAGAGAGAATCTTCTTGTCCCTTGGCGGTAGGTGGTTCAGGTGACCTTGAAGATTTAACAAGTACAGGTCTTCAAAGTCACTCGGGTACAGATCCTTGAAGTCGTTTTCAGCAATAGTATATTCCTGATTATCTGCTCTTCGAAGGACTATCTTTTTCATGTAATCGTACCCGTAAATCGAAAAGACTTCGATCCTATGACACGTTTAGATTCTCAATGTGAGTCCTGACAATAGCTCTTCCGTTGGTTGTCTCTGAGTGCTCGTTGTAAATTTTCTGTCTCTTGAACCACCAGTGGGAGATACCATAAGTTGCAGAAATGTCATACATGCACTCTTCTTTTATCCACATCTGATCTGGAACCATCTGTTCTAGCCCGACATCAGGATAATACACAGCTTTCATCTTTGTGATTGACAACGCAAGTCTGTCACCCTTGCTGCCAAATCGTAGATAATCCAAATCTCTGTTGAAGAAGAACTCTGTCTGAATCGTGACTTGACCTGGAGGACCACCCAATGGGAGTGGTCTGCTGACGTTGTACCTGAGAAGCCTGTTATCTACTTGATTGGTCAAAAGCTTATGACATTCCTCCATCTAAAATTGGAGATGAATCATGTCAGGATGGAAGGCTTTGACAACTTCATATGCAGGACCTTCCAAGTGTTCTGGTGTGAGCTCTGTGATTCATTGCTTCTTGCAGAACCAATCAATAAACACTCAAATATCACCGGTCTGTGAAAGCAGAGAGTTCTCCGGTGGAGGTACGTAGCTGGAGGCTAACGCAGATGCCCAGTTGTGGATGGGGACAGGTAGACTTGATGAGGGAATAGACCAAGCAGCTTCAGGAGTCGCAGGTCTTTCGTCTTCAGAAAGAGGCTTAAACTAATCCTGATTCAGATTAACTCTGGGAACGTGCCTACTGCCGATATCTTCATCATCAGACACCATATCCTGAGCTTCAAAGTCTGACTCTTCATGCTAAATAGCTCTTCCTGAATAGATGGGCAGTAGTGCTCGAATCTGGAGGGTGGTCCGTTGTCCAAGGCTGGGTGTATGCAGTATAGCAGCTATCAAGGACAGCCTGGAGCAGCTAAGCCTGGAGACTGATCATCTGGATTGGTTGTTGGAGACTGTGGTGGTGGAAGAGGATCTTGAGCGGAATCAGAGGCTCCAGTTGTACCGGAAGCCCCTGATGCACCAACGGTGGTGGAGGAGGGAGGTGACGACCTGTGGTAGGGTTTTCGGTGAATCCTGCTTACTCTTCATCTTTTTACGCTCCTTAGCCTTGTCAGCAGACAATTGCTCACTTTCATCACGAAGAATAGATTTTTGTAATGATTTATAGGCCATTCGGTGATCCTTGTGGCCCTTGTTATAATTCTCCTCAAGCATGCGTTGAAGCAGAATCTCCTTCATGTCAGAAGTAGGGAGATCCTTGAAGCGAGCATGAAGAGGGGCTCTCATTGCATACTGAACTAATGCGGTAACAGCCTCTTTCACCGTCTCTTGCTTGTGTATATATTCCACTGTCTACTCTCTGATCATTCTAGACAAGTCTTGAGTCTACAATTGGTGGATCATGTTCCCTTTCTTTTCTAACCTTTCCTCCAGGGCTTGATTTTGCAGTCTACTGACCCGCTATACATCGTTCCAGCTCACCATCCGCTGAATGATGACGAGGTTTGAAATGCTTGTTTGTGGTTGAGATAAAGGTGGTGGGAAAGTTGTTTGTGTATGTTATTATTGTTATTGTCGTTGATGTTTGGTAGTGAAGCTTGAACCGTTCTGAGGCTGGTTTAGAGAGACAGTGAATCAATAACCAGAGTGGGTCATTAAGGAACTGACGAGGGTGTCCTAATGGTATAGGGAACCGTGACAGAGATTTGAACTTCACTTCAGTATTGGACTTTTCAGGTATCGTCTTCCTGTGCTTCTTCCGCAAGGAACTAATTGGTAAGCTAATTTCCTTTGTCGAGTTTTGCAGAGAAACAGGTTGCACTGGCTTGCAGGATCCTCAAGTCTCACATCTCCTTCAATTGGGAGTTTAAGATTCTCCTGAACCTTTAGATAAGTTGTGGCAGTGAAGTCTTCATCCATTTGCTCTGTGTTAGGTTGTGATGAGGCTTCAGCGATTCCCAAGTCCATGTGATCCAAGTTTGGTCCAGCGTGAACCACATGACTTGATGGTGTCTGAGACACGACAACATTACCAGGGTTTGTTCCACCCTGGCCTTCCTCTTGAGCTTCTACATTCGTCTCAGGAGACACTTCCTCATCAAAATCCGTCCAAACTGACAGTTAGACCCAGTTCGGCATACAGTGACGAAGTTTCAACGAGACTAGAGGGTTCTGTTGTGGCAGGAGTGCACCTCTGAAAGATGAACTGTTCAGCAGGGTTCTTTTTCTTTGGAGTCTGAAGGTTGAGTAGAACCTGAGCAGCTTGTTCCTCACTGACTTTCTCTTTCCCCTTTCCCTGTACCTCTGGAAGTGGTTGAAATTTTCCAGGTCCGGGTTCTCTGATCACCACTGGTGGAAGTAGACCCTGAGGTGCTAGATAAGCATCCTTTAAGCTTTCTTCCATAACCTTTTGCATAATATCAGCCTCTTCATCTTCAAACCTGGGTTCATCCGCCGGAACACCTTCATCTACGAACTCATCTACCAACTGTTGAGAGCTCTTAAGAGTTCGCTTCTTCACCACCTTACCAGCTTTTAATCGTTTGGCTGGAGATGGTGTTTTTTTTTTTTTTTTTTTTTTTTTTTTTTTTTTGTGTTTGTTGTTGTTTTTTGGGGGTGGGGGGGGGGGGGGGGGGGGGGGGGGGGGGGGGGGGGGGGGGGGGGGGTTTTTTTTTTTTTTTTTCTTCAGTGGCGTCCATAGCCACTTTCTTTTCTTTCCTGGGTTTTAGCAAGTACAGGTTTGTTTGGGTGGTTGAGAGAAGTAGATTGCGGTTGGTTTCCTGGTGTTTTCGGTTTTGCCTCCCTTTTGCTGGTTGGGAGCCGTTCTTCATTATCACTGACACCTTCTCCGGCGAGAACCGCTGGTACTTACACCTTGCCACATATTCAGTAATAGTACAATCCAATGTTTTTAGATATAAGTGTATCCGAAATTGTCATCCCAAACCTTACTCTTTTGGTGTTCTTGAATGAGAACTTCAAGTATCCCAAAGCAGACTCCTCATAAGGCAGGTGGAGTGGTGAACCTGGTCTTTTGTGGAACTTGTGTATGCTCTGGAGGTGATTGATGATCAACTTAGTGAAACGGACACCCGAAATCACAAGTGGATTAACTTTCTTCTTTCCCTCCGTATGAAGAGCTAGATTTATCTTGTCTTCTATGAATGAGTGGATACACTGAGTAAATTATTCCCATATCCTCTCAGCATAATCTATATTTGCCTTTGTTGTCAACACCCACAAGATCAGCAACACGGCGCTCTTGGTCTTTCAAATGCTGAAGTTTTTCTCGTGAGGCAAAGATTGATGATAGTGGCGAGTGCCCTCTACGGTTGATACATGTCATTTGTCACGACTCCAGATAAGGTTCTGACGACATTTGGGTAACCCAGTTCATTAACAAAGAATTATATGGTGAGCAATTTGGTGGAGGTTGAATTGTTGTTGTCTGGAGGGTAAATTGAAGTGCATCTCTTCGAGTAGCTTTGGTGAGATCGAAGCGTTGTTCATCCAGCTGGACATCTGTACCTTGTCTTAGTCAAATTTTGATGGTGGCCCAGAACTGCAGGATTAAATGGATGGAATGGTGGAGAAGACGGAGAAAGCTTTAAGACGTTGGTGTTCTTCAAGATGTCCACTTCTATCTTGAATTATGTAATTGCTTGAGTTCTTTCCACATCCAAGAAACAATTGCTTTTTCCCACTGGAACCTATTTGTTACGAGGCAAGATTTGCTCATCTGAACGAGTAGGTGGAGAATCAGCAGCAACTGGAACCTCAGGAGCATTGATATTTGCATCAGCCATTGTAACTGCACACATACATCAACGAAGACATGCATACAGACAGGTGATGTTAGATAAGAGCACATGCTCAAGGGTTAGATAAGTCCAAGTCAAGATAGACACATTGATCATATTTGAAGTGATAGTCAACCGAGATGTACAACACTTAAGTCAACGGAAGTCAACTCATGACAGTGGAGACAAAACTCAGTGACCGATACACAATGACCAAAACTCAGATGACATGACAAAACGCAGCTGGGAAAACATATCACACAAAACGCAGAACATTTAAAAGCCAAAACGCAGAGACCAATTTTATTAGTATGTTCAAAACGCAATAGGCAAAACGCAATGCATACAAAACGCAACACCCCAAAACGCAGAGAATATTTTAATAAAAATTAGACAAAACGCAAAGGCAAGACGCAAAAGGCAACTATCAATCAGGCAAAACGCAATTTGGCAAAACGCAGGAGTATTTTATTCAAATATTCAATCAAAACGCAACATTTTTAAAAAAATTAAAAAGGTGGGTCCTACATTTGAACTAATGAGGGTCTTCAATCACAAAACGCAATTGATTGCGTTTTGTCCTGCTTTGCACAATATTACAAACAAGACGCAAGAGCATATTAAACCTCAAAACGCAAAGACATATATTAGGCAAAACGCAAGTGCATGTATCAGGCAAAACGCAAAGGCATGTATAAGGCAAAACGCAACAGAGGGATTCCACACAAAACGCAATCAAGCACTTTATACAAAACGCAATCAAGAACACTTAGGCAAAACGCAATCTAGAACACTATGGCAAAACGCAATCAAGAACGGTCAAGCAAAACGCAATCAAGAACGTTCAAGCAAAACGCAACCAAGAACATTAGTATTCGCAGATCTCAACTTACAACCTAACGCATCCAAGGCTTAACTCGATAATACTATACATTCAATGAACCTCACTAACCTATTTAACATCAACAGCTTCCATTTCACACATCATCCATTGAGATTTACTCAAAGTCCAACTTTTACTCGAACCTCATAAGGACTAAAACAAGATTTTAGGGGAACAATTAATACATCAAATAGGCATCCTATATGAATTCTAATGCTAACACAGCAACCAAAACGCATCAACAAACACTTACCAAGATTTGGATGATTATTTCGCACAACAGTCCTAAAAACAAGCAATTTAATGAATTTCAGACCATGGTGTTATAGATAAAGCATGAATATATGATAACGAACAAGAGACAAGCATTACCTAAACGAGAAATCACACAAGTGAACACAACTTAGGCAAATCGCAAAATAATGTTGCGC
Organism: Tanacetum coccineum; assembly: GCA_026074375.1. Taxonomy (NCBI): domain Eukaryota; kingdom Viridiplantae; phylum Streptophyta; class Magnoliopsida; order Asterales; family Asteraceae; genus Tanacetum; species Tanacetum coccineum. The sequence continues at coordinate 51,640 of BQNB010018810.1, read as the reverse complement.
TTTTTTGTTTGAGAGAGAAAAAGAAAATTTTTGACTAGTTCTTAAGTGTTTTGACCGAGTCAAAACGCAAAGGACTATATATACCTAGGTCCAAACATCAATAAATGGCAGGTTAGGCCCCCTCACTTACTACTTTCTTTGCATTTAAGGTTTAATAGCTACTAAGGGTTACACAAGTTTAACTCCCCCTTAAACCATAACCCCGTTAGTTACCAAACCTTTCTCATTTATTTATACTAAGTATCAAAATGCCCGTTAGATGTCATAAATTTGAAAACTACTCTCCCCCTCAATCCATGACCCGTTTTCTATTAAAAGAGCTGTAGTCGTTAATTAAGTGGAAAATTTATGAAAACACAAGTCCGATTGATTTTCAAAAACAACATTAAACCATCATGTGAAATCCAAATAATTTTCTGAAGAATCATAGACGAAAAATTATAAGGATAAAAGAAGACTTCTCTTTTTAAGCAAGAAATAATGCACTAAAGCGTACATCAGATCGAGGTTGCATGGATATAAAGTAATCCATGCCCGGGAGAACTTAATCATCCGTTGACAAGAACAGCCGTCTTTTTGGCGACATGCTTTCCTCATTTTGAAAAGTGGGTTGCAGTTTGAAATAACTGCAAGCCATTTAGACATGTTTTGAAAAGTTTGAACTTCCGTTCGAGCTTCATTTAAAGGCCCGTGTCATTATTGAATGACATTTCTAGGTCCGTAAATGTTATCGATAAGCAGAAGACATGTCTTGAAAAACTATTTTTGGATATTTTCTATTTTCTGATTTTTTTTTTGTTTTATATTGTTGTAATTTCTTTTGAGGTGGAATAGTACATTATAGTACATAGGATACTTAAGCTAATTTGTTACCCCTCCTTATCATCCTGCAGACGTTGAGTAGTCTCTCGGCTTCATACTCTCATGCAATCCGCGGGAGAATGAATTCGAATCGTTCCTCTAGGCAGTGCCTTAGTGAAATATATCCGCCATGATGATACTCGTCCTCACGAAATACAACACAAGCCACTCCCTTTCCCATTGTTCTCTGATGAAATGATGTCGGATGTCGATGTGTTTAGACCTAGAGTACTAGACGTTGTTGCAGCAGAGAGCTATGACACTCTTGTTGTCACAATACAGAGGGATGTGATTGTATGCAAAGCCATAATCCGATAATTGAGACCTCATCCATAGGATTTGGGCACAGCATCCAGACATCGCGATGTATTCAGCCTTTGTAGACGAGATGGACGTGCTAGTTTGCTTCTTTGATGACCAGCTTACTAACTTATCACCAAGGAACTGAGCACTGCCAGATGTACTTCTTCGAGTGTCTTGACAACCTGCATGATCTGCGTCTGCGTATGCTGTTAGTGCCATGGCGGTGTCTTTCGGATACCAAAGACCCATATTTATGGTTCCTTAAAGATACCAAAAGACCCGTTTAACTGCTTCAAGGTGCTTTTTAGTGGGCTTAGATTGATATCTAGCACACATGCACACAGCAAAGACAAGGTCAGGTCGACTGGCTGTGAGATACATCAGGGATCCAATCATACTGCGATATTGAGTCTGGTCAACAGGGATCCCTGAGAGGTCCTCATCCAGTTTTGTTCGCTCCACCATGGGAGTGTCAACAGGGTCACTTTTATGAAGATCAAATTTCTTTAAAATCTCATTAGCATATTTAGATTGATTTATGAAAATGCCTCTAGGATTCTGAGAAATTTGTAAGCCCAAGAAAAAGGATATTTGACCCATCATCGACATTTGAAATTTAGAGCTCATTTCATTAGAAAAACGGTCACAGTCTTTGGGATCAGTCGAGGCAAATATTATATCATCAACATATATTTGAACATGAAGAGTGTGTTTGCCTGTTTTCCGAATGAACAAGGTTGGATCGACTACACCCTTGGAGAATCCTTGTGCCAGAAGGAACTTCGACAAAAAACGTTTTGGTTTTCCAAACCACGCCCGAAGTGCCTGCTTTAACCCGTAAAGAGCTTTCTTCAGACGGTAGACATGATGTGGACGATCAGGGTAAAGAAGCCTTCAGGTTGGCTAACATAGACTACTTCTTTAAGCTTGCCATTTAAGATGCGGTTTTCACGTCCCTTTGATAACCTGTTATGTTATTTAGCTAAGCAGCATTGGCAAGAAATATTGCTGATAGCATTCAAGTCTGGCGACCGGGCGAATGATGTTTTTCTAATCAAGACCTTCTTCATGAACGATATCTTTTCGCCTACAAGACGGGCCTGTTTTTTCAACACGTCACCATACTACGTCACGTTTTGACCTTATAACTTCTACTTGCGAGCAATAATCATTGAACATTTCTGAGGTGGTACGATACCCATACATCCAGTCGATTAAATTCATAGATTTCATCCATGCATGGCTTGAAACCAGCAGTCTTCAGTAACATCAAATTTAAAGTTTTTCGGTTCGACATTGGACAGTACTGAATTATAGAAGCACCACAAAGAATCTGTAGCAAGATGCTTCCGAGTGGATACCGGTCGAGAAGGGTTCCCAATAATATTATCAATAGGATGAGAGGCGGTCCATTTTTGGAGATGTTCATGAGGCGGGAGTAATTTTTGTGCTGGATTCATTCTCGCGATTACCCTAGAAATAATGCTTTCAGATTATGAATCTGGGGCCAACTCATTACCAAATGGTTTCGGGAACAGCCGTAGCTAAAGGATTTACTTCAACAAACTGCACAGCTGTACAGCACCTTTGATGTACTGAAGAGGATTGATGATCCGAAGATGATGGTGAATGACTTCCCGATGGTGCCTCTTGATCAATGGGGATGGATACTGGATGGTTCCGGTAGGGTTGACTGAGCTTGACTCAGGAGCAGGGGGTACCAGACGATCAACCGTGGAAGACTCAAAATATTCATACAACATAGGCTGGAACAAAATCTCTAGTTCTTTATTGGTAGGAGGTACATAAGTGAGCTGCATGGAATGAGGATTGGTACGAGCCCCTAAACAGATAGGTACAAGCGTAAAAGGTTAGGCGCCGGTCCCTGGATTAGAGAGTACAGGACCGTTTGCTCATCACCACGAATGTAACGTGAAAGTTTTTCCATGATTTGTCGGGTCGATTGTTGTAGAATTCTGTAACCCTTCCTATCCTGTGCGTAACCAACAAAGAAACCCAAATGTCTGCTTTAGCTTACAATTTGCCAAGAATATCTTCGATGTCGTTTGTTGGGTAGCAGGAGCCCCCAATATATGTAAGAAAGAGAGATTTCCGGTTTCTTGTCATGCACAAGTTCATATGAGGTTTGTTGTGATGATATGTATAGGGATCGTATTTGGGTAATAGGGCAGTAGCCACAGCTTCTGCCCAAAGAAATAAGGGAGCCTTGGAGAATATCAGCATTATCCGAGCAGCTTCAACAAGAGTGCGATTCCGTCGTTCAACAACGCCATTCTGCTGAGGAGTTCTCGAACGGTCTTCTCGTGGGTAATGCCGACGCTTTTCATAGTAATCAGTTAAGGCTTATTCACAAATTCGGTGCCATTATCAGACAGCACACATGACAGTTTTGTTGAACTAAACTGAATGTATTGTTTAACAGGTTGATTACAAAGCAAGAGTATCTCATCCTTGGTTCTCTAAAACTTCACCATGTAAAACCTGGAGTAGTCATCGACTATTACCAAAATGTATTTCTTCCCATTAATACTCTGCACTCTCAGCGGTCCGCATAAATCCATGTGAAGGGTGTGTAAAACTTCCATAATGGTGTTAATCGTCTTGGGTTTGTGGGTAGCTTTCCTGCTCTTTCCAAGTTGGCATGCAGAACACAAATGATCCTTTTTAAACTTCAACCGAGGTAAGCCTCTAACAAGATCTTTACGAGCAAGATCATTGAGGGTGCCAAAGTTTAAGTGATTCAGGCGGCGATGCCATAACCAGGATTTGTTCTTGGAGGCTCTAGACAGTAAGCAAATGGGAGAGGACCTCATCATATCTTCAACCAAAATGGTGTATAAGTTTGTGCCACGACTTCCTTTAATAAGGTCGACACCATCTAAGTCTCGGACGAAACATGTGTGCTTTCTAAAGGCAACTTCAAGATCTGAATCACAAAATTGACCGACAGAGAATAGGTTGTGTCCAAGTCCTTCTACATAGTATACCCTGGAAATTACACAGTCACCAATGACATAATACCCATAACCCATAATTGCACCAAAATGGTCATTTCCGAATCGAACAGTCCCGATAAACTTTTTCACGAAATTCCTGAGCCGTGAGCGATCTCCAGTCATATGTTTTGAGCAGCCTGAGTCCAAATACCAGAGAACGATTTGTACGACCTGCATTTGAACAAAGGCAAAAATGGAGATTTAGATACATTGGATCCCCAATTGCAATTGGGGTCCGGTTGGTTAGTGCACGCAAGATTATATGCTACAGGGCAATCGTTTTCCTGTGGATCACTGCCTAACAGTCACACTTTAAGAGCAGTAGATCTAACTAACGGGCATTGTCTTCCTAACGGAAGAAGTCTACCAGTGGGCTTCCATTGTTTTGTAGGCGAGACCTTAAGTGGAGTATTCCTAGTTAAAGACCACTGATCTCCTAAAGGTAATAGTCTGCATGGCGTCGCCACTGATGACCGATAGGTAGGTAAATAATTTTCCCTATGGCCTTCCAAAACTTGCTTAACTTGCTTACCCGCCACAACTTTAGTGGCAGAAGGATAGCTTTCACAAACGATCTCAAACGCACAACACTATGATCATGGATTAACATAAATTTAAGCATTTGTGTACAATTTTTTTCAAGAAGTATTGTCGAATTCGAATTAATTTACAGTACACTTATAGCTAACTACAACATGATTCTTTTCTGTTTCTCATTCGACCTTATTCATCCTAGAAATGACTTCTACTTGATCCGGCACTTTAGCATGCAAGTCCTATCTTTCTTTGTATTGCTCCTAGGCTTTGACCTGCTAGCTGCAGAGGCACCTTTTACTCCTGTAGAGAGAATTCCAGGTGCATTAGTCGAATTTATTTTCTGGTGCTCAACTTGTGGGTGTGTTATGAGTTGAGGTTTTTACATGGATCGAACAAAAGAAACTCACTTTTTCCTAGTGAAGTGGTAGAGCATTCTATTTATTGCATAGGGCTATAGTCTTTTAGGATACTGTGTCTATTACATATCTAACAGGCTCCTAGAAGTTTAGTGTAACGGCAAGCAGATGCAAGAGAGGTATCCAATGGTCTTTCCACCTTAACGTCCTCTACTATTTCGTGAAGGGTTTCTACATTTTCCTTAAGGTGTTTGATATATTGTAGATGCACTTCCCGATTATTTTTGTGTTGAGGAGGAATTGGTTCAACATCTATAGAATATCTACCAGGAGCCAGCACTTTAGGTTTGCTATCAGGTATAGTGACACATTTGGAATTATCTTTAAGTTGAGCCTTAAGGTTTTCAATTTCAGATAACAAAGAGTTGTTCTGGTTAGTAGTTTTGGCACGCGTTATTTTAATTGAATCATACAATTCCTTATAATGCTGCTTAACTTTTGTATTTTCTGCCCCAAAGCGTTCATTGAGATCGTGAAGGGCATTGAGCTTTGCAGTTAAATTTTTGTTCTGAGAAACTAAGGCCTTAAGGTCAAAAATAGTTTTATAAAAATATTTTTATACATTTTAGTATATAAACTTGCGTAATTCATAACTTCTTCGTTTTTAATCGAAAAATTACGTTTCTTATTGTTTTGGAATCCTAAAAATATGTATAATCTTTTAAAACTACCAAACTTTCTGTTTTGTATAATATTTATAAAAGTTATTTTATAAATCCGTTTAATTAACGTATAACTCGTAATTAGCGTATCTTTTTCGTTATTAATCCGTTTTTCGAGTTTCTTACCTTTTTGGAATCGTCATGAGACGTATTATCTTTATAAAACATCAAACCCACTGTATGAAATTCGAAATCCAAACAGCCCCTTTTGTATCTTTTATATAATTAATTATATACTTGTTTTATACATACTTTTCAACAATTTAAAATACCACAATTCCTTTATAACTCATAATATACTTATGTCATATATATTATATAGTCCAAGATCACAAGTTCATATGAAAAAGTGTTAAAAATCATAATCACAAGTAAGTTATCCATTTAACATGTTTAAAAGCCCTAAATGGTGATTTAGCTATATAGAACATATATACTCCTAAAAATGATAAAAGTAAAGACATAAAGGTTTATAGATAACCTCAAAGTGATGTATGATGATGAGAAATACAATCTAAACCCTTGTTTAGATTTTTAAACCAAGCTTGCAAACAAGAAAAACCCTAGTTTTCCAAATATAAACCCTAGCTTCCTTTTCTTGATAAATACTTGTAAAGGCTTGATCAAACCCTTAAACCATCTTGAGGTATCTTAGATATAGTGTATGAAAGCTTGTGTGAGTTGTATAAAAAGATTGTATGGTTTGTTTGGGTTGGCTATTTGAGCCGTGGCTTATAAGGAGCAAAGAGGGGAGGGTTTTTGATCTTTTACCAAGTGTTTAGCATATGTATGTGTTTATTTCTCTTCATACTAGTTTATATATGGTAAGCCTAGTCAAAAGAATGCAATAGTTGGTCAAGGAGACACGACGAGGGTCTTAAGGAAGACCATAGTCTTTGTCTTTGGTCAAAGAAACATGGAATGGTAAGGTTTAATGAGATGATATGGTACAAAGACCTAGTTGAAAGATTTATTTCATTTTTCTTGTATCAATTGCAACAAATCCGGCCATAAGAAGATATATATGATATATTTTTGTAATTTTTATGTATTGGGTATAAACGTGGGTATTTGTTGAAGCGTAGAAAAGTTTTGGTGATTCCGGGAATGCCTAAATGCAATTTATCACGAAACGTAGTAAATGTACGTAACCAATAAAAATAAAATGAACAGTGACCATAATTATTCTCAAAATAATTATTTAATACTTGCTTGATGGAAACATTTAATTGTTTGATGCCCGTTTACATTGGTCGATTATTTTTAGCTTACGCGATTTAACTTATCGATTACGATTAAAAGCAAACGCGTACAATACTAAAAGTACATAGTGAATTTATTGACGTCATCAATGACTTGAAAACACGGGGTATTATAATAGATCTTAAGTTCAGTGGCTATTGGGTCATGAGGAACGAACGCATCATTATCAGAAGACACACATACGTCATTTAGAGCAGAAGATGCACAACTTGGTACAACAGAAGTATTATCGACCGACAAATATTGTTCATATGGAATAACATTACTGTTACCCTTATCGACACTAGTTGAGTCAATAACATTTGCCTGTTGTACTTCATTATGAATCTTATATTCGTCCTGATTAGTGACACTATGATCAATAGCATTTTCCAGAATATGCACCTTAGATAAGATTGATGCATTAGATGGACCAGCTTGTGGATTTGCTGGCCCGGCTGAGGACAAATTGGCCATGAATATAGACTAAGCAGTCGGTTCATCATCAACATCTGAATCAAAAGCGTCACATTCATCTGCCTGGAAAATGTTGTCCTTATTCAGAGCTAAGTCTTGGACTGGTTGATTATCCACATCTGCATCAAAGGTGTTGGCCTGTTCACCAGCCAGAAAGAGTAGTTCCTCTTCATCCAGAACTGCACCATTCTCTTGGGCTTGCATCAGCAGCATCTTGTCCTTGAAATAATTAGAATTCTATGGACGCTTCGGCTGAGTACAGTTCTGTGCAACATGTCCAATCCTATTACAATTATAACACTTGACCGGTTTTCCTTGACCTGCATTGGCATTCCCAGCTCTATTCTGTGCGCCCCCATTGCATGCGACACCATTTCCCCGAGCAAAATACCTCTGATTCTGATTCTAATTCTGTCGCCCTTGAACATTCTGAACGACAACCTGACCATCTTGAATGGTTGCTTGATTTTGGGTGTTAGAAGAGGTTTGAAGTTGATTGTTCGTCTAAGGAAGTGTAGCTCTGAATGATTGGGCAAGAAGTGCCATTTGTTTGGTTAGGTTGTCAAGTATTTCATCAGTTTAGGTGTATCCGGAATCAATTTGTGATGTTTCAGGGAATTGTGGATATTGTAGTGATTGAGGGTTTGTTGATGAAGAAGGATATTGATGAGACTAGACATGTGATGATTGGGCATGAGGTTGGACAGTTGAAACAAATGCAAGTTGATCATTAGTAGCAGGAGTGATTCTTTCAATAATCAGTCAATCTTGTGCAGCATGCTTCTCATGTTGTTTTAAATATGCATATAGCTGTTCGTGATTTGTCTCTTTCAGACCTTTGTTGAGTTTAATGGCGGTCACAAACCTATCCCATTCAGGTGACATGTTGTTCACAAACTTAGAGTTCAGCTGAATGTTAGGCATTGTCATTCTGATATTCCTAATGTCGTTGACCAGCTTGTGAAATCGAACATAGTACGCATTGATGTTTTCACCTGGAGTACAACTGTGATTCTCAGAACCTGCAAGAAGCATTTTGATGTTGTCCCAAATTGCTTTTGCTTTAATGTTGTGATTGATGAGCTTGTAGATATCTTTGGGTAATCCTTGAAGCACAATATTGGTTGCACGGACATCTGCATCGTATCGCTTCTTCTCCGTGTCACTTAGATCCTCATAGGTACGAGGCCTTTCTGGTCCAAGTAGAACACCTCCCTCAGGGGTAGTTCCAAGTGTATTCCTTGTGGTTCCAAGCTCAAATGGTCCTTGATCAATTGACTGAAGAATTTGCAATCCATTTTCCTTTCCTCTATAGTACAATCGGATTCGTTGCGACCATGATTCGTAATCAGTCCTATCGAGCATAGGAGGGCGGGTATCGGAACCGGCCGCTTGAATATCATCTAAATTACTAGACATGATTGTTTGATTGATTATATTATGATAAACTTTGGATCGGTACAATGATTAGTGATTGTATGTTAAAAGTGATGATTGTTTGTTGATATAGGTGATATGTTGTTTGTTTGTGATTTGGTTTGGTTTAATTAAGTTTACGAAATGCAATACACAAGTCTCAGTCAGGAAATCTAGACAAGTCTCAGTCAAGAATTTTAGACAAGTCTCAATGTTGAGGATTAGACAAAACTCAGTGAGGTGTCCTAGACAAAACGCAGTCAAGAAGCAAAGACAAAACGCAATGAAGAAAAAAATTTGCCAGAGATTCTTTCCACCAAAACGCAATCAGGGTCTTCAACTTGGGACAAAACGCAGGACACAAAACGCAATGAGAAGGAGACAAAATGCAGTGATGTGTCTTGGGCAAAACGCAATCAACTCTTGAGACAAAACGCAATCAAGAAATTAATTGGGCAGAGTTTCTCCTAGTCGAAACGCAATAAGGGTCTTCAACTTGAGACAAAACGCAACATACAAAACGCAACTTGAAGAAATAACCAAAACGCAGTACACAAAACGCAACTGACAAAACGCAACTGCTGTACCACACTAGAGGACAAACCGCAGTGTACTATTCTCTGACAAAACGCAGAGACAAAACGCAACTAAGAAACGTCTTCCAGGGAGACAAAACGCAGTTTCCAGAAAAGCTTCAAATCACCAAAAATCACCCTTTTGAACGTTTGAGCTTGGATTTTCTTGCACAACTTGGTACTAGAAGGTTAAAACTACACTAAAAACACTAACTTTAACACCACAAATGTGAGAATCAAATAAAGCCAATGAGAAAACCATAAACCTTTAAAAACTAAATTTTTGATCAAATCTTCCAAGAGAAACGCACATACAATCTATGTAATAATCCCATGCGCTCTGATACCAATTGTAGTATATTGGATATCATAACACAATCAAGAGATGATGGGTTAGCCGATTCTAAAGAGAGAAAATGGGAAGTTCTAGTAAGAGAAAATCACTTAGTGTGTGTTTGTAATACAATGAACAACCAACCCTTCCCATGGCTGGAAAGGGTGTTTAAATACAAGAGTTTAAGTGCCCTAAGTGGGCTATGGAGTAGGGTAACATGTGGGTAAAGACCCGGCCCAACACCATAAGTCATACGCTAACGATTAAACTATAAGCTATGCTATTCTAGACAATACACGGGGTGACCGAGTCTTTTTTGTAAACCTAACAGTTAGGGCTTGAAAGATTCATGCAAATCAAAACCCTAGTACTTGACTCACTCTACTCGGTATGTACCAAGTTAGAATTCACCCCAAACCAAAATACTCCCTCATTCACTTTTTGCAGAACCTCGTTCGCTTCTTGTAGAACCTCGTTCGCTTCTTTCACTGTTGCTTCTTTCACTTTTGCTACTATTGAACATGACTCGCTTCTTCTAAATCTGGTACGCTAGTCTCGTACGCTACTTTTTTTGGTACGCTACCTTTTCTGGTTCGCTACATGCAAAAGTAAACACGTTCGCTTATATAATATCTGGTACACTTCTTTCTTCTTTTCTAGGTTCACTTCTCTCAAACACTTTTGCTTGTTTTGAACCTGAACCTGTTTCGCTTGTTTTAAAAACACAATCTTGCTTGTAAGCTTGTTTTAAACTTGATCTTCAAGTTTTCTGTGGATCGCTAGTCTCAAATATAAAACATGTTTCGCATGTTTTAAAACTTCAAACTCGTTCACTTGTTTCTAACGGAAGTATGGTTCGTTATTCTCATCAACAAAGCCCTCCTTGTGTACTTTTTTTCTTCTCAAATTCGCTAGTTTCAAAAACACAAAAATGATTTTAAACTCAAATCATAAACACAACTCATTTTTAACACATCAAAGCATAAACTGTAACAAGAATAATCATCTTAAGAATCAAAATTGTATGGTTCTTTTGTAAAAAAAATGAGCCGTGAGCTTTTTCCCAAGATAAGCCATGGATAAGTTATGAAATAAGCAAAAACAAAACCACAAACACCCTAATCTACCCTGGGCGATTGATACCACTTACCATTTCACATAATCACGATCACTTGTTGGTAGAAAGTTAGAGAGATAAAGAGAAGAATTGTAGAGAGAGAAAGTAGAGAATGGAGGAAAGTTGTATTGCACTAAGTGAGAAAATGAAACACAAACAACCAACCCCTTCGCATGTTTAGAGAGGGGTGTATATAGTCACACAAACCCTAAGGTACGCCTAGGGTGTGTTTGATTGGGCCGAGCTCGGCTTCGGTTGAGCTTTTGGCCCGAAACATATACAAGGTTAGGTTAAACCTCGAGCCCGTGATAACTAGCCTATTACATGAGATACAAAGTTTCTAAAACGTAAAGACCCGTCATATTACATAATGACTTTTACTTCCTTTGTTTGACTCAATATTTTGAGGCTAACAGGTTGTTTTAGTTTGAGCAAAAAATATGTCTGAAGAAGCATGCATTCATTCTTTATATCATAAGTTAAAAATGTTTTCTTAACTTAAAGTCTAAACATTGTTTTAATTATTTATGCGTTGACATATCCAATTAATTATAATATGCAACTTAACTAGATATAAATAAATAATGACAACATAAATAATACGCAATTCATTTAACTTTTTAAGCATTTTGATAAAACAATGTAGTTGCACTTTTGTCACGAGAGCAATGATGTGTGCTAAAACACACATCATTTGTAACCCTAGAAAACACTATTAATTGGACTAAAAATGCTACAATATGGATAATTATCTCGCAAATATGTTTGTTTGGTATTTTTATGTCTTGCACGTAAAAGGATTGAAAACGGAGCAAAAACGGGAATTATCAGGCTCGATTTGATCAAGTTTTTATTATTATTCAAAGCCAAGATGAAGTCGTGAAAATTCTTCGAGTATGCCATTGGAAAGAGCACGGAAATTCTAGTCCGACGGTGCCTTCATCTCTTATTGGGCCAGTCTGACACCATTTATATGGGTCGGACCGACTCATACTTATTAAAGCTCAAGTTTAACTTTTATACATTTGCCATTACATCTATTGATTTATCAAACATTTTCGTGATGGCAACAAACTAATCATTCCATAATTATGTACTACAAACACCAAAGTTAGAATAATAAACCCAGGTGGACCCTCTCACTGAATCGCATTAGCAAAATCAAGTTAAAGCACACTATACTACAACGACTATGATCTCGGCCCACCAGGTAACCAAGTCCATGAATAAAAGAAATGAGTAAGATGGAGCAGGCCCAACATTTGAAGTAATAGAAGCCCAAAATCAAGACTAACCTTTGCTTAAATCAAACGCAGCCAAAATGATATAAAAGGAGAGCAACAGAAAGATACCTTATCTATTTTTTTCATTCACGTTTTCATTTTACTTTTTTTCGTAGGAATATAATAGAATAATGATAGGTAGATAGATTAGAGGAGAATAGAGGAGATCTGACATTAACTTGTCATTCCATCTTTTTATTTCTATTTTATTTTTATGTTTTTTTTATTCGTGGAGTAGTAGTACTAGGTTACAGGTAGATTAGAATTAATTTCTTAATGTATTTTGCATTCGCTTATAGTTTGAGTTAAATTTTTGTCGCTCTGATTGAATTTGTTGAAGTACGATTCCGATACGGTTGATATTGATGTTTCGAACGGGGTTGTGTTAAATCGAATGACTTATGGTTTAGTTTATTTTGGATTAGAGTTGGTTCGAGTTGTTAATCGGCTTGTTAGCTTATTTTCGTTTGGAGATTATGGCGTTATGGATTGGGATTTGGATTAGTTTGGTTTTATTTCGCACTATGGAGTATGTGTTCATATCTATTGTCTCCGGGTCACGCCGAGCTAATTTCGGGTTTCACCTTTTCCTTATCTCTTTATGATTTTGCTTATTGACATATTTAGCTTAGTCACTATTAGTGTAGTTTTACTCGTTTCTAGTAAGTAGTAAAGTTAATGAGTAGCGATAGGTTTTATTTATTATGTTTGTTATAAGTAAATTGGGTGTTTAGTAAATTAGAGGTGGAATTTAAATAAGATGATTAATGATTAATTACTTAGTAAAAATTATTTAGTTTAGTGTTTATTTAGTCAAAACGTGGCAAAAGCCGTAAGATTAATAGCATTAAATTAGTATTAATTTCTTTCTCGATAAAAATGCATTTGTCAATATTAAGCAACGTTTTGAGAAATTTGATTTATAAACGAAATTAGTTCATCATTAAGATCGAAAAATTTGACACTTAAAGAATTTATTCATTTTTACTATGACAAGCATATTTTTTCTTTATATAAATCTTTCATACATATTAGCTTGACTTGTTATTTAGTATAATCTAGTATTTTCAATTTTAATTAGATTTTAAAAACACAATCAAAAATATTTGATATTCCAGATCATCAAACAAAACGCTTGTCGTGAATTTCAAATTATCACTCTTTGGGAACACACATCCGGATGAAAAAATAATTTTTGTACCTCAAGCAATTTTATATCAAACGGGATACTCTCCTATATTATTACTATATATGGTTTTTTTAAATTTTTTAGTTTATATCTATAATAATAAAATATAAACATATTTTTATCGAACCAGTTTTGGCGCCGCTACCAGATGTGGAGATTGTAACGATCTTTCAACAGTTTTGTTTCGAAGTTGATGCTTGAAGATCCTTTCTCTTGAGAAAGTTTATTTCAATCTTAAAAAAAATATAAAATCAAAAAAATCAAAAAAACAAATAAAAAAAAATATGTTCCATTTCCTAATTGTTATTTTCTTTTATATAAAAATTTTTAAAAAAATAAACCAACATATTTAATAATAAATATATTTTCTATTTTTCTATCTTTATAAAAATCCAAAAGTATATTTCATTTCTATTTTATTTTTCCTTTTCTTTTAAGTATATATAAAATAAAATAAAATATAAATAAAAATAATGATAATAAAGATTTACAAAGAGTTACTAAAAATTTTGAAACACCAAATTTCTCTGTTTTACTTCTGGTGCATGAGCACGCAATCTTCTTCGAACCATATCGAGTTACATTTTCCCAATTCCGATAAAAGTTTGCAATTTCGTCAAGAAGAAGAATCCGAGTCCGATAATCTTTTTCATGATCATATACAATGAGAGGACGAGAACGCTAAAGACGTCCAAATGGCTGATCATTTGAGACCGATGGAAGAGCTACTCCGAATACCTATCGTAGGTACTGAGAATGCTATCGTTGTTCCTGCCATTCTAGCTGACGAATTTGAACTAAAAACCGAGTTACTTGATTTCGTAAGTAACAATTCTTTCTTTGGTCTTGATAATGATGATCCTCATTCACACATCAGGAGATTTTACCAAATAACCCGAACTTTAAGACTAAACCAAGTGCTTGATGATGTGGTGAAGTTGATCTTATTCTCGTTTTTACTAAAAGGAGCAGTCGAGACATGGCTTGAGAATGAACCTCCTAATTCCATCACATCTTGGGATGATTTAGTATCAAAGTTCTTGAATCGGTTTTTCCCTCATTCAAAAACAAGACAAATCAGAAAAGAAATCATGAACTTTCAACAAGTTTTCGGTGAGACTTTTACCGAAGCTTGGGAGAGATTTAAAGATTTATTGAGGAAATGTCCTCATCACGTATTCTCACTCCTTTACCAAATTGATTTTTTCTATAACGGGTTGTGTAAATCTGATCAAGATTCTCTCAATACGGCAGCAGGTGGAAATCTAATGACAAGAAATACTCAAAAAGCTCTTACCATTATTGAGAATAAAGCTAGAGTTCGAACTTGTAAAAAAAACCTCAAGTTTTGAGTGGTGGTGGTACCTCAACTCAAATTGATGCCATTACCGCTCTTACTAAACAAGTCGAAGCTCTTGAGTATCATTTTGCTAGCATGCGAGAAACTTATGACCAAAATCAAGAAACAGCGGTTCAATTAATGCAAAATCAAATGGGTCAAATGGCAGATTTTCAAGAAAGACCATTAGGTGAGCTTCCGAACAACATCAGAACGAACCCTCTTGCATAGCTTAAAGTGATTACTAATACGGATGGCTTGACATTAGATGGATCTTTTCTTTCTCATTCTAATCTTCTCGTTTATCAAGGAAAGGAACAAGAACCGGAGACCATAACGGAAGTGGTGGAAATTGCTAGCTCTAAGAGCACATCACTTGTCCTACATTCGGAAACTCCACCATTGTTCGCACCAAAACCTAAGAAAGACCTCGAGCCTAATCCTCATCAGCCATTGATTCCATATCTATCTCAGCTTCAAGAAGAAAATTTTCAAGCTTTGGAGAATCCTACGGGACGTACCGACCATTTCGTTTATAGAATTGATATTGTTGATTCTTTGTGCGATAAGCTTCCTATTGAAAACAATTCTATGAGTGGCAATCCCACTCCCTCTTCTGATTCTGTGGTCGAGTCTCTCTCCCCACTTCCTATTCCCTATGAGGATAGTGACTCTCTCTTGGAGGAGACCGACACCCTCCTTTCTCATTTTGATGATTCTCCGCCTGAATATGAGACTTTTAGCTTTGATATTGAAGAGAAGAGTAGTGGCAATACCACTACTCTTTTTGATTATTCTCTTCCGGATTATGATGCATTCTATTTTGATAACGATCATATTGAAGAGAAGAGTAATGGCAGTACCACTACTCATTCTGATTTTTCTCTTCCTGGATATGATACGTTTATCTTTGATCTTTCTATTGATCCGTTTCCTCCTGCAGATAAGAGTGTTTCTCATCATGAGGAGTTCGTCGATGAACTCACTCACATCATATCTCCACCGGAGTATGATTATTTTTACTTTGATCTGGAGGCCGATCCAGGAGAGTTTACTAGAGTTTTGAAGGAAAATATATTTAATTTATCAACTAAGGGTTTAAAAAATAATGTGCTTAATGATTCTTCTCTCCTATTATCCGATTGTGACTCCTCTCATTCTAAGGAATTTTCTGAGATTGACCTTCTAGTCTCATTTCCCTCTGGAAATGAAGACATTATTTTCGATCCCGGAATATTCATTATCAAAGGAGTCCAATCTAAGAGACTTTATATTCTTCCACTGGACGATTTTTCTACTATCTCATTCGTCAGTGAGTCTCTTCTCCTGACTGATCCTTCTAAGATCAAAACTTTTCTTTCATTTCCCTCCGGAAATAAAGACAAGGTTTTCGATCTCGAAATTCTCATTATAGACGAAATTTTCTCTTTCACGAGAAAATCTCCACATCTTCTGATTAATAATTTCTTGATCGATAAATGTCATATTTTAAGTGAAATTTCATTGATGACCGAATCTTCGGTCAGTTTTCACCCCAAGGACAAAGAAATTCGAGGAGAGTCAAGCTAGAGACTCGCACAAAAACAAGCGCTTCTCGGGAGGCAACCCGTGTCTTTTCTTCTTTCTATTTTCTTAATAAATAAGTGTGTAATTTTATAGCCTAAGTGTGAGGGCGTACTTCTTTCTATGGTTTGTGGTATTGTTTTTGTTTGCAGGATTCCTTAAGATCTTGAAGACCCGTACTTGTTTTCAATCCTTCAATCATCCGGTCTTTGATCTTCTGCTTATTGGAATCTTCGATCCTGATCATTTATATATGTATTGTTACCCCTTTCACGCTTAGAATTTTTTGCATTTGCCTTTTTTCGTTCCTAAATGTGGGGGTAAAACCCGATGCTTTTGAATATTGAGGCCAATGATCTATTCTAAGTGTGGGGGGGGGATTTCTGCCAAAATGTGATCATACATGTGCCTATATGTATTCCCACGTAACCTCATTTTGACCAAAAATTTTAAAATTTTATTGTTTTTTTTTCTTTTTTATGATATATTATATATATATATTATATAGTATATATTATCTTTACTATATATTATTATATATATATATATATATATAATAATAATAATAATAATAATAATAATAATAATAATAATAATGGAAATGATGAAAATTATAAAAATTATTATAAATAAGTAGGCCGTTAGGAATTAGGTAGCTTTGACATTGACCGAGTTTGTTTTAAACTCTAGCTTCCCCTTAGCTTTCGAGACTAATCGTTTTGCTTAACTTTAAAATTTTGCAAAGAACGAAAAATGATAGAGTTGAATATAAGTTAGATGCTAGGTGGAGTAGTTGGAAACTATTTAGAGCTCATAGAGGATAATTGTGGCTTTTTGGCTCCTACCAGCTTAATTAAAACGTATATATTGTTGAATAAATAAAGTTACTTTGGTTTTTGCGATTCTTAGTTTAGATCCCTTCGTAGAGATTCCTTCTGGTGAAAGTAAGGTACACATCGAGGTTTTGTCAGTGTTGTGGGGAAATAGACTCCTGGACCATGGTCGGCTCGCATACCGATGTGGCAGTTGTTAAAAGACCACAGGACTTGAAATTTGGCTATAATAATAATAGTTATGTAATAAACCGAAGCCGAAATAAGACCACTACCTCTTGTCGGCTCACAACCGATGTGGTAGTCGTTTAAAGGGTGGAGGTAATAATAATAATAATAATTGTGGGCTGATAAAAGTTTACTGCCTCTTGCCGGCTCACAACCGATGTGGCAGTCTTCTAAATAAGGCACATTGGTAATAAAATCTGAGACTGATTAAAGTTTGTACATTCTTGCCGGCTCACAACCGATGTTGCAGCTTCAAAAGGTTCGAGGATCACCGAGGTCGAAATAAGACTCCTGGACCATGGTCGGCTCGCATACCGATGTGGCAGTTGTTTAAAGGACCGAGGTTTAATAATGTTGCAATAATAATAAGAATAAAGCCAAATTTCGACTCCGGGGTTATCTAAATAAAGCCTCCATCTCTGGACTCGTAGTTGAGTTGTTTCGGATGAAATAAAAAGGATAACCCCTAAATCATGCAAAATTAGAACCTTAATGTGGACATTATTCTCACCATATCGTCTCTTTAGGAAAAGATTTCAAACTAATTATGGTCTAAACCGGGTTTACTTTATAGAAATAAGGACATAATTTATTTGTCACCAATAATAATAATAAAAATAAAACCCTTAGAGGATTTAGGAATAAGGGAGCGAAAAGTGGCTAATGTTTACACAATTAGCATTTATGAGTAGTGTTAGCATCTAATCTTATATTTGGTTGTGATTTCATTTTAAGCTTAGTTTGGGGATTGTGAAAAGTCAAGAATGACGAACTCCCATTCTAAAATCCTTTTAAATAATTTTATTTAATTTTTATCTTAGTTTTTATCTATTAATGAATAAGTGGTTAAAACGGGGGGTGCTTGCGAATTAAATAATTTTTGAACCTTTTAATGGACATTTTTTGTTCTTGTTTGATTGTGAGGGGTCGTAAGTCAAAAGGGGGTAAAATTATTTATTTCCGGGTTTGTTTTATTAACATTGCGTGTAGTTAAGAAAAACAGATAAGCAGTTTGGCCAATGATGTGTGCTAAAACACACATCATTTATAACCCAGAAACCACTATTAATTGGACTAAAAATGCTAAAATATGGATAATTATCTCGCAAATATGTTTGTTTGGTATTTTTATGTCTTGCAGGTAAAAGGATTGAAAACGGAGCAAAAACGGGAATTATCGGGCTCGATTTGATCAAGTTTTTATTATTATTCAAAGCCAAGATGAAGTCGTGAAAATTCTCTGAGCATGCCATTGGAAAGAGCACAGAAATTCTAGTCCGATGGTGCCTTCATCTCTTATTGGGCCGGTCGAACACCATTTATATGGGTCGAACCGACTCATACTTATTAAAGCTCAAGTTTAACTTTTATACATTTGCCATTACATCTATTGATTTATCAAACATTTTCGTGATGGCAACAAACTAATCATTCCATAATTATGTACTACAAACACCAAAGTTAGAATAATAAACCCAGGTGGACCCTCTCACTGAATCGCATTAGCAGACAGAATCAAGTTAAAGCACACTATACTACAACGACTATGATCTCGGCCCACCAGGTAACCAAGCCCATGAATAAAAGAAATGAGTAAAGATGGAGCAAGCCCAACATTTGAAGTAATAGAAGCCCAAAATCAAGACTAACCTTTGCTTAAATCAAACGCTGCCAAAATGATATAAAAGGAGAGCAGCAGAAAGATACCTTATCTATTTTTTTCATTCACGTTTTCATTTTACTTTTTTTTCGTAGGAATAGAGTAGAATAATGATAGGTAGATAGATTAGAGGAGAATAGAGGCAATCTGACATTAACTTGTCATTCCATCTTTTTATTTCTATTTTATTTTTATGTTTTTTTATTCGTGGAGTAGTAGTACTAGGTTACGGGTAGATTAGAATTAATTTCTTAATGTATTTTCCATTCGCTTATAGTTTGAGTTAAATTTTTGTCGCTCCGATTGAATTTGTTGAAGTACGATTCCAGTACGGTTGATATTGATGTTTCGAACGGGGTTGTGTTAAATCGAATGGCTTATGGTTTAGTTTATTTTGGATTAGAGTTGGTTCGAGTTGTTAATCGGCTTGTTAGCTTATTTTCGTTTGGAGATTATGGCGTTATGGATTGGGATTTAGATTAGTTTGGTTTTATTTTGTACTATGGAGTATGTGTTCATATCTCTTGTCTCCGAGTCACGCCGAGCTAATTTTGGGTTTCACCTTTTCCTTATCTCTTTTATTTCTTTATGATTTTGCTTATTGACATATTTAGCTCTCCGAGTCACGCCGAGCTAATTTCGGGTGTCACCTTTTCCTTGTCTCTTTTATTTCTTTATGATTTTGCTTATTGACATATTTAGCTTAGTCACTATTAGTGTAGTTTTACTCGTTTCTAGTAGTATAGTTATGAGTAGCGAGTAGTTTATTTTTATGTTTGTTAAGTAAATTGGTGTTTAGTGAATTAAGTGTGGAATTTAAATAAGTGATTAATGATTAATAATTTGTAAAAATTATTTAGTTTAGTGTTTTATTTAGTCGAACGGGCAAAAGCCGTAAGATTAAGTAGGCATTAAATTAGTAATTAATTTCTCGATAAAAAATCATTTTCAATATTAAGCCAACGTTTTGAGAAATCGATTTATTAGACGGAAATTAGTTCATCATTAAGATCGAAAACTTCACACTTAAGAATTTATTCACTTTTACTTGACAAGCATATTTTTCTTTATATATCTTTCATCTTATTAGCTTGCTTGTTATTTAGTATAATCTAGTTTTTCAATTTAATTAGTTTTAAAACAAAATCAAAAATATTTGATATTCGAGCATCAAACAAATTCTTTCGTGAATTTCAAATTCATCTCTCGTCGGGACACGACATCCGGGAGATAAAATATTGTTTGTCCTCAAACAATTTTTATATCAAACGGGATACTCTCTATATTATTACTTATTTGGTATTTTAGGTTATATATATATATTTATATATATAAACTATTTTTATCGAACCAAGCAACTTACTGTGTAAACCAAACCCTTGATCAAAAGATGAAAATACCTAATTTTAAGTTTCAAAATCATATTTAAACTTTGTTTAACTAAATCATAAGATTTAGTTTATAAAACCAATTAGGTCTCATTTTAGTTTCAAAAGCATTTGCAATTTATAAACGTCACAACACAAAATATAAAAAGCAAAGTAATGAAACAATATCATAATCCCACATGCAAAACCTCAACCGCTGAAATCCTATGCTCGGGTTCATGAGCCAACATGTAAACCCGAGAGGTCAACTAAGGGTCAAGCCACAACCAAGAAATTAAGGCTCCCACTTGCTTTTAGACCTATTCCAAAACTAGTAGAACCCGATAAGCCTAATATATCAGCATGTTGATTTAAGATTTGTGTCATGTTGAGGGGCCCAAAAGTCTAACAAGGAGTCTTCCCTGATCCGAGCAACAAACTACAAAGTTGTAGTCCTATGAGCTGGAACCTGCAAAAAACAAAGCTTCTAACTCCTAACAGAACGTCGAAAATTAATTTTTTCGTCCAACAAGGTCTGGCAGATCTATTTTGACACTTTCGCCTTTATCTTATCGCCATTTCACTACGAGCAACAGTTACATATGTGTAATCAAATAAGACTATAAGACCTATCTAACTACTGTAAAGTGCCTAAAAAATGACTACAAGTAATTTAAAGGTGCAAGTAAAGAGACAAAACAATGGCAAAAATCCCAAACACGACTATAACTAATAACACAAGAAATCAAGCATGTATAGGCTAGGGTTTCCATCGGTTTTGCATGTCCCACATATAAATAGAACATGAATATGATTGCAACAAGGTATTGGCTTATTCATCCATGGCTAAATATGCATGCATTCGCCATGAATCTCAATAAATTAACAAGAAAACTAGAGATAATCCAAAAACGAAAGATTTTAAGCAAGTAAACCGCTCGTCATGTATACGCAAAACCCGTGGACCTAAGGTTCACAAACACTGATTGTAAGACCTAAAAAGGTTCAAAATTTTCTATAAAGTTACCCTTTAGGACTGTCCAATATCGTTACCTTTAAAGAGTGCGAAAAACACAATTTTAACCATTTTTGCGTATACACCAATAACTAAAAACATCATACGGTGGCTCGTGATGCCACTGTTGGGTTTTATATACAGAATACATTATTAAACATATAATGGCAGCGAAAAATAGGTCACCAAAGTGGATCCATCTGATGTGTAATGATTAATTGAAATAACATACGTTAAACCTCTTGTTGCGTGATCGGGTGAAACTTAACGGATCTCATCACAAAAACTGGATTCCCCATTGAATCCATATATAGCTCGAAACTATCAAATCAACCAAAATATCTTGCCTCTATGTGTATCCACACTACACATCATCGTGTATCACCGGATGCTAGTCGCCACGTATTAATGGATCTAACCTTATGGAATGTGCTTAAATACACATACCTTTTACCTAATAAAACGAGCTAAAAAGACCAATAATGACAAAAAAATACATAAAAATGCATTGTATTTGTTTGTATTGTGAATTGTGTCTTGCATGTATGGATTTATCACAAAAGGACAAAAATGAGCCAAAAAGGACAAAACCAAGCACGAGATTGGAAGAGTACGAGATATCGAAGCCGAAGGCATTTACATCTTTAAATAGGCCAACCCGTACCCATTTAATGGGCCGAGTCAGCCCATTAAGATTGTAACTATAAACCTTATAGCCTAAGTTCATTTATAAATAAATATCCAAGTCCAAATTCATTATCTATTTCTAGCCCAAATGAAGTCAAAGCCCAAACCTAGATCCAGTCAAACATATCAAATGCACCCAATTGTTACTATTTATCCCCTTCCCTCCCACATTTTACACTGAGAATAAAAGTACAGGTAAAACAATCCTCTCCACCATATGAATTTTCTAGAAGCTCTTTCCACTGACACGTCTGACACAAGAAGGCCACGCTGGCGATCCCAAAGATTATGATTGGTTGATGTGACGTGGTGATATAATCAAGGGTTCAGATCATTGGATTTGTAGCGGTTTGGATTGGAAGGCCAAGAATAAGAGCTCTCAAGCCTCTCATACAACAAACACAAGAAGCACACCCAAGCCCCTTGGCTCCTCTATAAATAGATTAGGAATTCTCTTGTAAAATTCATTAGTTTTAGGAGTAGTGTAGCTTAGAGTAGCTTATTGTATTTCAGCTTATTTCCTCCTTATTTTTAATGTAATTCCCTTTTAAATCTTGTAATCACTTTTGATATCAATAAAATTCAAGTTTCCTTTAAATTTTATTTTGAATTCTAGTTTTACTATTATGTAAATTTACTTAAAATGTGTTTAGAAACGACTTAATAAGCTCAATAAGCTCACATTTCCTAATAAGCTAGTCATAATCCAGTTAAGCTCTCTATGGCTTAACTGAATGAGCTAATCACTTAAAACGGCCATTTACCTATGCTTATAATGGAGTTTAGCTTTTATTGGATGATAAGACAGAAAGGGATGGGCTTATTGGACCTTACTAGCTTGTGCAAACAAGCTAGAGCTTGTAGAAAAGCTCTCTAAGAGCATTCAATCCTTGTTTTGTGCAAAGGATCAAAGTAAGTTTTCTATTCCACATTTTAGCTTATTTACTTTATTTGTTGATTTGCACTGTTTATGTTCTTCTTTTTATTGCTTATTATTGCTTATTGGGTCTCATTTATGCTTTTTAGATGTAGTTTTCAGCTTATAAGTCATTTGAATGTGTTTTCTTAAAAACTGCCTTTTATTGCTTTAAACTGCTTATGATAGTTTGCTTATTACCTGTGCTTATTTCTGTGATCTTAATGCTTAATTGTCCTCATTTCAGCTTATGCTTAATCTGCTTTCACTTTTTGAATCACTTTACAATCTGTTCTAGCCTAAAAGTTGGATCTAAAAACTTAAAGGGGTGTTTGGCACAAGCAGTTTTAACTGAGTTAAAACTGCTTGTTCTGTCACTACTTCTTCGATATAGTTCCATCTGGTGAAAAACCATAGCTATCGTTTCCTTCTTTTGTCCACTGTTAGCAGTGTCCTGAAATTCCGAAGAGATTCCCATTCTCCAGATCCTTCAACTGTCACTAATATGCTCGAAATTTCAACAACGTTTTCTCCTAAGCAAATTTTTCCAAGACTCGAATTGGGATCCATAATTCTTATAGAATAAGACAACATTAAAACAACCATTAGTGGGTTAGTTAAAACAAATAATAAACGCTTTATACATTACCTATTATCAATAAACAATAGCATTTTTAAATCAAGCAATTTCTGTTCCAGAAAACGAAGAATACAACATTCTGTTTGTTTTTAGCCGAAAGTCGGCGTACTTTTTGAGTTTTAAGACTTTTAAAATTTTTAATTTTAGCATTTTTATGTTTCTTATTTTTATTATTTCCTAAATATCTATTAAACATAACAAATATCAAGTTTTTAAGCACGTTGATTGTTATATAAAATTCTTTAATTCTTTTTAAATTTCCATTTTTATATTTAAAGTGTAGTAAGTCAAAAGTAAAATAAGCAACACTTAGCAAATAAGAGACATGTGTAGGCATTTAGAATTTTAAACAAGCAAGCTATCAAATAGTTATTATTGATTTTTCTCATTTTAATGTACAAGATGCTATAATATAAGATGTTAACAATTATAAACACAAGGAATAAATTCCACATTTTTAAATGGTCAATTTACAGTTTATGGGTTTGGGGTTTTTGGTTTTGATGTTCTTTTCCTTTGAAAAACTGGTTCTGTTTGTAAAAGGGGCAAGAAGTGCGGCGTACTTGGTAAAAGTACGGCGTACTTCTGTAATTTGCAGAAAAAACCAGCGCACAGGTTATGTGCGACGCACTTTATGTGAAAAATTGGTTCCGTTTGCTAGAAAACTGTATGACGATTTTCAAAATTTTAGTTTGTATTATAATAATGACTAATTCAAGAATGAAATCAATCCCCGGCAACGACGCCAAAAACTTTGATGTGTTATAAAAGCTTTAAATTTATAATTTCTACTTTATTCCTGATTTCCAACTAACACACTGGTAAATTAAAAACCCCCCCAATTATAGTATAGGGTTTTTAGTGTAAAGACGCCCAGGTCGTTCCACGGGATTGGTTATTCTTAGAAAGGGTCGATTATATTACGAAAAGGTTTATCTAATAACTAGTCACGATCTAAAAGATAATTGGATTCAAATTCAAGATATAAACTGATGTATGCTAGGGGGTGAGAACAAATAAAGATAAACTTGGATGGATAATTGGTTCAAGAATTAAAGTATAATCGATTAAAGAAACGGTTAGTTTACTAAAATGACTGTCTATTAATTATAATCAAAAATCCTTTTGGCCTTTACTTTTGATTACAAAAATTCTTTGAGTTCGATTCATGTTTGGAAAATAGTAATATGGACTTTCTTAACCAGTCAATACGCCATATCTATGGGGTTTGGATACGCCGTATAGACAGTCTGGGAAGACAGACTCGATAAAAATTGAAAATACATTCTGGGTTGTCTCCTGGCAAGCACTTTTTTACAGAAAAGTCTTTAAGTTAGACTTGCCCCAATTTACTCCCATCCTTATAAAACAATTTGGGGTCGAACAGGATGCGAAATGGCATATACAAATTCTTGATTAGGAAAATGAATGACATCTCTTTGTTATGATGATTCCAAGTCATGATATTAAAATTTAGCCTCTTGATAAAAGTTTCAGTTTTGAAAAATTTATTAGATTTATCATGACTTGTTTCCAAAAGCTTATTTGACCCATGTGCATAGGCACCATCATCGGTATTTATTACATCAGGTAATGTTTTGACAGATAAATCCCCCGAAGAGTGTTCAATATCGACTTTATCATCATCATTGTCCTTATCTGATTTTGAATCATTAGGATAAATTACGTTAAAAGGAAATAGATCAAAAACATTTTGTTCCTCTTCATCACATTTGGACAATGATGTTTCATCTTTCAAATTAAATTCATCGATATGTTAAGGGTTTAAAATCGGTTCAGTTAAATCTGATTTAAACGCTTGAGCATTATTGTAAACAATGGCTGGAAATTCATTCTCAAAATCTTTAAAGAAGTCTAAATCATCAAAACAACTGACCGTAGGCTTGGGTGGTGGGAACGAATGCATATTGAATTTTTCATTATCATTTTCCGAATCCGTTTTCAAATCATTGACAGAAATTATTATGTAAAAAAACGAGTTTTTGTCAAAAAGTACCGTGTAATCTTTATCGTCGGAATCGTCAAACGAAACTCTAAAGTCAATTTCATTGTTAAGAGAACTTACCGTGGGTTTACAAGAAAGTGTTTTTTTAGATGATATATGGTCATTAAAAGCTATAGCTGCGAATTCGGTTTCAACAGATCTGAGGTCGTGAACGTCTTCATCATACCAGATCTTACCATACTTAGTAGTTTCCTAGTTAAACATCTTACCACGTTTTCGAGCCTTTTCTTTCTCAAGCCTGATATACTCTTCTATAGTAATATTGGGGTCGTCCATTTTAACCTGTAATAAATTTGCTAGGAAAGAAAACTGTTAAATAGCTTAATATGCCGTATTCAATAAACTGAATACGCCGTATTGATGATAAAGTCAAATATGTTGTATTGGTTTGAAAAAAATTATACGCCGTATCCAAGAAAATGAATACGTCGTATTGAGTATTCGACTCAGAAGGTTACAGCGAACTGTAATAATGCAAACACACACACAATATGCAAAATATTCAATGCAGAAATCAAACATAAAAAACAAACACACAAATATGCAAATTAACCTAAACTAAACTAAAACACTAATAAATAAGAATTAAACAACTTCACTCCCCGGCAACGGCACCAAAAACTTGATGTGTCATTGAGTAGGTGTTATTTATGTATCAAGTTTTACTATTTATTTTTTGTCGACTATACCTAAAAACAACACTTTAACGGGCAGTGTACCTGGTCAAGATGTAGCTTCGTTGGTAAGTAGGGTGTCGATCACTAAGAGCGAGAGCATTAATTCCTAATTCTATCAGTATTTTAGTTATCTAAGTTAAACATAAAACTAATGCAAAAGAGGGGTTTCAGCCTGAGAGGATGGCAAGGGTTTTATGTATCTAACCTAAGGTTTTGATGATAAGTAAAGCAATAAACACACACAAGAAGATAAACAAATGATAGAGGAACGGTCAAGAACTAATGTAAGGAAAACGTATCAACCATGAATAATCCGATAAAACGCAGGTTTGTTTATTTAGTGCAATGATTGTCTTATTTTGAAGGGGCGTATCATTCCTAGACTTAGGAAGTACTTCTTCCTAAGACCTAGACACGCTAATCCTGTCACAATTAGACGCATCCGCATAAAGCAAGCATTTGTTAATTATAATCTATCTTAGGAGATTAATAATGGTGCTCTTACTAAACCCTAGCTCATTGAGACTTTACCCACTTACTGCTTAACGGCTCTTTATATACTAGTAGTCCACTGTCCGAGTCCTTACCAATTGATTAGAACGTACTCGTTGGTACCAAGGTCACCTTATGGCTCAACTAAGCTCACAATCAAAGGGCAAAGATAGGTCAATATTTGTGATCCTATGATTCTAGATATATAAATTGTAATATGGAGAGCTATCCTGGACTCTTAGCCTATGCCCAAACAACACTGAAGTTGTAGCGCATTAAATATGTAGGACTAGACCTAGTTGAATGATAGGTCGCATACTTAAGCACGTAAACGAATATAAATTGATAAACATAAACAATAATCAACGATAAATTAAGCAATCAAGATAAACAAACCAAACATTAGATCTTCATAAACATGGCTGATACCTAAAGGTATCAGCCGATAGTCATTGTAAAAATACACACGGTTTGATATATGAACGATTAAAATAAAGAAACCTTAATCGAACGCGTATTCGGTTGCGCGAAGATTACAAGAGTTTTCCTATGATCTTGAGGCTCTTTTCTGACCTTCTAGGCTCCTTTATTCGTCTCTTGGTCGACTTGGTAGTTTAGGGATTCACTTGCATACCTAAAACTGAGTTTAGGGTCGTCTATTTATAGAGTCTGGAATTTGATCCATACGCCGTATTGAGCGATGTGGGATACGGCGTATTGGGGATTTCTTAGAGTAAGGACCACGTTTGATATCTTACAGAATATTCACCTTCTGTATCTTGAATACGGCGTATATGTGTCTCCTGGATACGGCGTATTGGTCTTTATGTCTTCGTGGTTTCTTGTGAAGTGTAGACACGGATACGTCGTATCTTCTTGATGGATACGGCGTACTGAGGTCAAACTAGTTCCTTCTTTATCATTGACCAAAGTATTATATACGGCGTATCATTAACGTGGATACGGCGTATTCTTTAAAGTCAGGCAATGATCTTTTGATTCGTCAAAGTCTTGGATACGTCGTATAGGTCTAGAATAATACGGCGTGTTTTCTGTCAGATCAGTAGACTTTCTCGAACTCTTAATTTATGCTCCAAAATGTATTCCATTCAGTCAATCTTCACCAAGTACTCCATAATTACTACAATTCTCAAATACAAACAATTAAGTAACAATTGTTTGCAATAATTATACAAAATGGGTTAATTACATGGGATAAATGATGCTATAAAATAGACGTTATTTGATGTCATCACATCTCTTTTTTGCAGACGATGTTCTCTTACTTGGTGAATGGTCTCGTGATAATGTACAATGGATTGTTCATCTTCTCAAATGTTTTCAGAAAGTTTCTGGTCTTCAAATAAATCTGCATAAGTCCAGCCTATATGGAGTTAGGATTCCTTGCACTCATGTGCAATCCTTGGCCTCATTTATGGGTTTCCAAGCCCAGAACCTTCCATTCATCTATTTGGGTCTCCCTATAGCAGCAAACATGTCTAGAGTTGTGGCATGAAACCCCATTGCTGACAAGTTCAAGCAACATCTCTCGAATTGGAAGTCTAATATGCTATCGATCGGAGGGTGATCCACTCTTATCACATCGGTTCTTGGTTCGTTTGGTACATATTACTTGTCAATGTTTCCAATGCCAAACCAAATAAACAAGCAACTTGAATCGCTTCGGTCTAATTTTTCTGGGGTTCTAAGGACAATGCGGTAAAGCACAAATGGATAGTTTGGAAACCAGTTATCGCTTCTAAATAAAAAGGTGGGATTGGCATTGGCAGTTTGAAGGCTCTTAATCAATCTCTCCTTCAAAAATAAAGATGGCGTTATGTTCATAATCGGAATGCTTTATGGGTAAAACTCATTAATGTTATTCATGGTGCTTACAATGGAGGTTCAGGTTTCTTCTCCCATTTAAAATGTAAAGGCACTTGGTCCAAGATTGCTTCTTCAATAAATTTGTTACATTATAATGGAGTCATTCCTCACCATATGCTTACAAGGAATGTCAATGATGGCAAGTCTATTGCTTTTTGGCATGACTTATGGTTATGAAATTTTTTGTTAAAAGACAAATTCCCTCGTCTTTATCAAGCGGATCCAAAAAAATTACATACTAAGTGATAAATGGAATAATGGTTGGGTATGGAACTGGACTCGAAGCATTTCTAGAGGGATTATTCTTGGTCAATTCAACAAACTCTTGCATTTACTGGAGGTTGTTAACCTTTTGAACCGTCCAGACGCGTGGCATTGGGATCTTGCCAATTCGAAAATTTTCACGGTTAAAGAGACCCGGTTACACATAGACGATGCCTTGCTTCCCAATCATTTACCTGAAACTCGTTGGTGTAGATTCATTCCAAAGAAGGTTAGCATTATATCTTGGATAGTTTTACGTGATCGTCTTTCGAATCGATGGAATCTCAGTAGGAAAGGATTCGACATTCCCTCTCTTTTATGCCCGGTTTGCTCTTCTTTTCCTGAAACCAATTTTCATATATTCTGGAGTTGCAATGTTTCCTTGGCTATATGGAAGTTCATATTCAATTGGGTTGATATTCACCCTCCTAGTATTCTTGATCTCTTCAATTGGTTAGATGATTCGTCGTCAATCAAATCCTCTTATAAATCGATCTTGGTATCTATATTTGGCATGATTATTTGGGTGATTTGGTCATTCTGGAACTAAGTTATATTTGGAAAGAGATGTCCACATAGTAGTGATTTAGTCGATAAAGTAGTTCAGTACTTATTTTTGTGGTACTTAAATAGAAACAAGAAAGCTTCAAAGTGTTGGAACAATTGGATGCAAAATCCTTTGTTAGATTTTGCTTTGTAATTCTTTTTCTTTTGTATTCCTTTTCTAGCTCCTTGCTAGCTTATAATAAAATTTGTCGTTCAAAAAAAATTAAACACAATTGTTAATTGAATTGGTATAAGACTTATTATTGCTAGTCATTGATAAACATAACTAGTACCTAGATTGATTCATCCATAATAAGTCAAAGTAATCTTTGTAATTGATTTGAAAGTCTTGATAATCCATAACGTGATCAACCCTAGATATTGGAAGCTAGAAGGGATTGCATTGTTCTCTTAATTGTTTACAACTTCATTTCTAATTTCTCTAGTTTAATCATTAGCTTAATCGGTATTTTAGTTATTAAGATTTCAAAACCAAAACTTTTATTGATCAATGATCACCCCAAAATTTAAATTAAATCCACCTATTCCTTGAGGATTCGACCCTTTCTTACCCTATCTATATAGGTTTAGTTTAGGTTTATTTTTTATAGTACAACGACACTATTAAATTTTGGCGCCGCTGCCGGGGAGTTAGTGCGCTTTTAGTTTAAATTTTGTAAATATTATTTTTAATTTATATAAAAATATATATTTTTATTTTATTTTTATTTATTATATTATTTATTTTTTGTTCCTTTTTACGCGCGATATATTTATTTTGCAGATGTTTAGGTAATCTCACATGGTCAATTATGTCATTTGTTCAACCTAGAGCTTCTATGGATTCATGTTGGACTTGTGGAAATCCATTTCATTCTTATGAAAATTGTCCGGAGGAGAAAGCAAGTAGAGAGGAGCGAGAACTTGAGACATATTACTACCGATCTTAATACGATTACTATGAACATGACACATATCATGTTGATTACAATATTAGGATGAAAGATTACACGATGTATCGAGGTGACTACGGTGATCAATATTATCATCCTGCGTATGAGAGCCCTAGTTTCTTCAATCAACCTCAAAGATCGACTCAACAATATTATTATCAAGGCCAAAGGCAAGATGATAACCATCTTTATAATCTTGACCAAAAACTTGATAAGCTTATGTCAATGATTGAATCGAACAAAGAGGAAAATCAAAGAGCTCTTGAGACATAAGTTGGTCGGTTGGCGGAGCAATTGAATAGGGAAGAAACATATGAACCTCAAGGCATCACCGTGCTAGATTTTGATGATGAAAGTGAAGAGCAAAATGAAGAATTCACACTTCAATCGACAAACACCGTGGAATGGTCGGCGTTTGATTCTTATAAGGATAAAGAAGATGTAGATAATCACAACAACTCATTTAAAGATCTTATTTCACCAATCAAAGAACATGGTAAAGAATCGGTTCCCTTTAAAGTTGGGGAGGGCGTTATAGAGGCTAATACCACACCTTATCTCCCAACTTTAAAAAACCAATACTTTCACTAATTGATGATATAAGATCAAAAGAAGATGAGAAATTTTTGGCTCTTTAGTTATATAAAGATGAATGTTCAAATTTATTCGAGAAAGTTAAAGTCACCCATATGGACCAAACCCCACCTCAAATGCCACAAGTATTAACCAACAAAGTTAGAATGGATGACATATCTTATACAAAGTTTAAAGCACGAGTAAAGGTGTCATTCATAGAAGATCATTATGTCGTGGAGAAGCTTAACAAGAACTCCCTTTGTAAACTTACTCATATCATTCGAAAGCAAGTTTATAGGAAAGCAAGAGTTGGAGTTTGAAATTTGAGTCAATTTGTATGTCATGGGAAGAAGAATTTTAGAGATGTTTTAAATTATGATAAGTTGGCTAACGTCGCAAGCAAGAAGTCTCGTGTAAAATAGGTTGGTAGTGCATCAAGCCAAAGAAAAAGGAAAAGACTAGTATGGGTTTCGAAGCATAAACACTTCTTTGGCTTAAGGGAAAATAATGTTTATACAGTGTTGAAAAATGCGGATATGACATGGACCCTTATAGCAGGACTACGTTTGGGTAACTCATATGGTAAATGTTCCATCAAACCACCATGATACTGAACATCTCAGGTATGTCGGGCTGACGACGGTAAACTTAGCGCTTCGCGGGAGGCAACCCGTGGTTTGTAGTTTCTTCCCAATTTATTTTTCTTTTTATTTTCTTATTTTTGTGTATGTTAAAAAACTTAGTGGGTGTGTTCACTACAAACCCTTATGAGACTAAATTCGTCCACTCAGGCTATCGAGTGGTTTAAAGGCTTGTTGCATACGCTAAATGCAACCGTGATTCCTACGAAAGTGAGTTAGGTTTTTGTTGTTGTGTGAGTTTGTCAAAGTGATTTTTAACCAAAATTTCAACTTAAAGTTTTTGCATTAGGGGCAATGCAATGCTTTAAGTTAAGGGGGGTGTCACATGTGTTACATGTTTTGTGTGAAATTATGGTCAAAATGTGATTATTTTTTTGGAAAAAATGAAAATTTTAAAAAAAATGGAATCTCATTATAAGAGTCTTATGCTAATTGGATGTGGAAGTTTCTTCTACATATATTTATTGAGTGTTTGCAGATTCTGAAGATTAGCTTGTGGATGACTTATTGGAGCAAACTAGAAGATCCGACCATGATTATAAGGTGCACCCGATTCCATTGTATAATTTGGTTATAAAATTGATTTTATTGTTTGCATGTAGTTAGGCATATGTATAATTAGAAGATGATCAAACCATACCCGATTGAATTTCCCTACTTACTTTTACTTAGAACGGGAAGAAAGTTAAAATAATGTAATATGAAATATAATAATGTAATAGTTGGGTTATGACACTTAAATTGAGCTTATCCGGCTCGTTACCCGCGCATGATGGCCATAGAAAAGAGTTAGAGAACTGTCATAATTATTGGTGGTAGTCATATGTTGGTCTTGCCTATCTGATTCTTCACCAGCGCAAGGTGATATTTTAGTTGTTAGCATGGGTCAGACACCAATTCTTATGATGGATAGCATTGCACTTAACTAAGATAATTTTATGTGAAATAACCCAATCCTTGTATTGTTGTTAATGAAATTAGGAAGGTTGGTTTAAGTTAGTGCATTGATTAATTAGAATATGTGGTAGATAACTCCATCATATGATATACCAGTAGGCATGCAGCATAGTTGTTCCCATTTAATTAAAACGGACTAAATTAACAGGTTCCCGTGTGCCGATGTGTCTTAGTATGCACCTATAAGATAGATATTCATACTTCTGAATGATTGGTCTTTCTATCAACCTTAAAAGGAGTGTATAAAGCATTCGAGATGACTTGTATAAGAAATGGTTCCAGATGGCTAAAAAATGGAGCTTATGTATGTTATGAGCAAAAAATGCTTGAAATGTGAAGTAAAATTTATGTACAAAAAGTGAAAATATGTAAGCTAAAGTATGATGGCTTACGTGCTCTCAAAAAAAAGTGTGCTCCTATGGTCTAAAAACTCTGGTATTATAAAAGGTGTAAGGTATTCTCACTTATTGTTTTGGATTGATGTTTAGATTGATTATAGGGGTGTATTAAGTATGTTGGGCACATGGTTAATTATATGAAACATAAAGTAAATGGAACCAATGGGAGCGGTTATGTTAAGTGTTTAAGAAGGACAAAAATATTGGTAATCATTTTGGATTATTGGTCATATAGGATGGTTATTAGTGTACTAGGTTGAATTTGATATTTTTATGGAATTCCAATGGTATGATTAAAAACTATGTAATTAACATGCTAAGTGATGTGCTGTCGTGTAGGGTCAAATTATTGATTACCAAGTTTTAAATTTATATTTAGCCGACTTATCCTAAAACAACACTTTAACGGGAAGTGTACCCGATCGAGTGGAGTTTCATGGTAAGTAGGGTGTCAAACACTAAGAGCGAGGTTGTTAACCTTATATTCTATCAGTATTTTAGTTAATCTAGTTAATTCTAATTACTTGTTAAACCTATGCTAAACCTAGTTTTAATGATAATGGGGGGTTTTCAGCCTGAGAGACTAGCACAGGTTTTATGGTAACAAGAATCAATTCAATACACAATAAACATGCAAGAAAATAATCAAAAGATAAAAGAGTGGTACAAGCCAAATGATAGAAAACTGTATTAGCCATATTAAATTCGATTAAATGATGGTTTGTTTGTTTAGTGCAATGATTACTTATCTTGAAGCGGCATATCATTCTTAAGACTTAGGCGGGACATCATCCTAAGACCTAGACACGTTGAATCCTGTCACGATTAACGTATCCGCATAAAGCATCCTTTTAGTTTAATTATAATCTATCTAGGGATTAAAGCAATGGTGATCTTGTTAAACCCTAGCCCATCAGGACTTTACCCACTTACTGTTTGACGGTATTTTATATATTGGTAGTTCACTGTTCAAGTCTTTATCAATTAATTAAGAACATACTTGTTGAAATATACGGGTCACCCGCAGGTCCAACTAATGTGTTTGCTGTTGAATCTTAACATTCTGAGCAACCTAAAAACATGAATGATAAATCTTTAATGAAAAAGGTTGATAGCAATACCACACCTGATTCATCAAATATCTGTAATAATGAATTCAAGGATGACCAGAATATTGATAATCATGTAAGTGAGTGTGTTGTGCTTGCTGACTTAATTGCAAATTTAAAATTTGACATTAATGAAAACAAAAAGATTCAAAAGCAATTAAGGAACACAAACGCATCATTAACTCAAGAATTGAAAGAGTGCAAATCTACTCTTGAGGAGACTAATAGAACTCTGGGGGAGTCTAATAGTACTCGGGATAGTTGCCTAATTGCACTACATAACAAAGAGATTGAGCTTGAGAGGTACAAGACTTACCTCAATCGTACAACTGAATATGACACACTTGAACGCAAGTTAAAAGAAACTCAAATTGTATTAGCTCAAAAAGAAAATGACATAAAAGAAGGTTTGAAATCGAAAGCATATGAAATTTCTGTTGTCAAAAAGGAACATGATGAGTTAGTGAAACAGAGTCTTTTAACAAAATCAAGTTACGAAGGTCTTGTCATAGAGAAAACTCAAGTCATAAAGGATTTAAAACTTAAGGAGGAAAACGGTATTGACAAATTGATTACGATGGAAAAGCAATTAAAGTTGTTGAACGAAATTGTTTATAAACGAAATCAATCAATTTAAACCATTCATATGTTAGCTCCCAAAGGCTCCACATATAATGGAAGACTAATTTTTGAAAATCCTATGTACCTCAAGAAAGCTCAATCTGAAAAGCCATATTTGTATGAGATCCCATATGACAAATCTGATCTTGCAAACATGTTTACCCTTGATAGGGAAGAGACCTTGACTCTTGAACAAGAGAATTAAATAAAGACCTAGTGAAACCATACGACTACACAAAACAAAATAGTCTTTATAAAAATTTTAAACCACCATCACGGGAATATCTTGATCAGTTGGCACACACAAATGATGTTCGAAAGAAAATATGGAGAAAATATTTTGTAAAAACAAAACCCAACATTGTTAAAAGCATAGGTTTTTCTACCTACAATAAAGTCAATAAGAAAGAGTAGACAAGCTTATAATGTAATGACTAATAAAATAAATCATTTCAAACTAATTGTTAATCAAGCTTGGGCAAAACATGTTGCTGATAAATTTCGTAACCCAACTCCTCAAGATATGACCGTTCTTGTGAAAAACTGTTTGATGCCTCTTGCAATAAAGACACAAAATGATAGTTTCAAATTTGTTCATGGACTTAAACAAGAGATGTTTGCAAACTTACAGTACGTCCAATCACTTGAAAAAGAGATTGACGAACTCGAATCTGACAAAGCTGGTTTTTCAAACATATATGATCTACTTCTCAAAGAGTGTTTTTCAAAAGATGTTATGTGTTCTTATTTGCATTATTTATCTGATTTTCATGCCTACAATGAATTGCAATGTTTGTATCTTCATAAAGTCAAAGAATGTGAATGTCTTACGGAAAAGCTTTTAAACAAACTGAAAACGTTAGTAAAGAAGGTTACAACAAGCTTTTACGAAGTTTTGCTAAATTAGAAAAACACTCAATTTCTCTTGAACTTGCTTTACAACAATGTCAAGAACAAATGAAAATTTACACAGTTTGCAAACAAACCAAATCAACTGTATTTCTAAAAGAACGTGAACAATACTTTGAAATACAAGATTTAAATGCTCAACTGCATGATAAGAACATTTCCATAAGTGAGTTAAAGAAACTTAATGAGAAGATGAAAGGTAAGGGTGTGGATACTAATTTTGAAAAACAATCAATCTTGGGGAAACCACCTTTGCAACCAATTAAAAATCAACCAGTGGTAAGACAACACACTGCGTATAAATCTAAACGATCCCAAGTTACAAAACATCAGTCTGCCTCCTAAGTTGATGTGTCCAATAATTTGACAAAACCA
This sequence comes from Tanacetum coccineum, assembly GCA_026074375.1. NCBI lineage: Eukaryota > Viridiplantae > Streptophyta > Magnoliopsida > Asterales > Asteraceae > Tanacetum > Tanacetum coccineum. The sequence goes on along the minus strand of BQNB010018810.1, from coordinate 15,532 downwards.
GTCACTCCACACTCTTAGCCTTAAGTTAGGAAATCGTCTTTTGCTAAGCCTTATGATGTGAATGCACCTGGTCCTTCTAGGAATAGACTAAAGCATGTGTCATTTAGGTCACCAAGGGAATCTGTAGGCTCAAATAACACGGTTTATAACTACTACCTAGAGGAAGCTAAGAACAAGGCACGAGTTCAGAAAGATAAAGATTTGAATACCAAACCTAGTGTGCAACAATCTGCTAGACTACCAAACACTACTAATGGTAATAAAACAAAACCTAGGAGCTTTAATCAACAACCTAGGAATTGGCCACCATCCATGAGTAGTCGTGTATCGAATAGAACTGTCCATATAGCAAAAACACCTAGGAATCAAAAGCCTTTCTTGAAGTCAAAAGACTTGCCATGTCTATAACACCCTCATCCAAAGGACATTAGATTGCGCAACAGAATTAGCAATCGGGTGTTACTAAATAGCACCATTTACCAAAATAATAGAAAACAACCCAAATGAGACGTTTAACAAACATGTGTTCCACTATTAATCAGGGTAAAACGCGTTCAGGTCCCTACAGAATCGCAACCACAACCATTACAATATTTGAAAAGCTATTGTTTCAAAATAAAGACATTGTATTAGAACAACTTAAGACATTGTTTTTGAAAGACAAGGAACACACAAGTAGTCTTTCAACAAATCCATCACACGCACGACACCTTCACACCATCGTTGCCTTCATCCTTGGTTACCTGGGATAAAACATGTTTAAAACATCAACAACAATGTTGAGTGAAATTCATAGAGTTTAAAATAATTAATAAGTAATAATCTTTGAACACATAATTAGTTCTCGGTAAAACAAAGCAACGAATGCAATGTATAGCAACTTCTTTTATTTCACGCATTAAGCTCATGACACCAAAAGTTAACAATACATATGCCATTTCATATGTTAATGTGCCCCAAAACAAGGTATTATTATCATATACCTATTACTTCCAAATACAAAATGTCTGTTTGGCAGGGTGTTCACAAGGATTCATACCTTGGACAGGGTTATCAAACCCAATAGATCTATTTAATGCATTAGCGTTTACCTCACAAGGCGATTAACAGTTCATGAAATAAGGGACTTCGACAATAGCTATACAGTACAGTAGTAGAATACGCCGTCTCCTAAACACAAGGGATGACGTATGTACTGCATCCTGTAAAATCAAATGTTTTAAAGTTTGTAGGAATTTAAATGCAGAAATTAAGTCTAATAACTCCAGACATGTCCAAATGAATGCCGTATCCATAGTATGTTCGGATTCGCCGTATGGAATATCTGTGAGGACAGACTCACAGACAATTTAAAAAATAAATGACACACAATTAAAAAAACGGGTTGTCTCCCGGTAAGCAACTTTTTCTTTCTCAGCTAGCTGTTAAGTTAGACTTTCTTTAGCTTCGATCATCCTCTGCCTTTGTCATGAGCGCTCCCTTCATCTATTAATGTGAAAACATTCTCGATAAACTTGACATGCATAATGTTGTTCCTTGAATTGTCTAAGAGTCCACAAACCCCGCCACGCGAAAACGCGAGGCTATAACTAGAATGATATCATCACAACACAATGGCGTCTATATAGAGAATACTAAAATGCATACAATAAAGTAAAGTATAGACACAAAGTGTCATAACAATACCCATAACTAGCCAAACATAAAAGGCGTACTTTAGTGAATGAAAAGTGAAGTTCTGTCAATATAGACCTGCAACATATATCCATACAATGCTAAACATCTACATATAAACTTCAAGATCATTATAAGGTCTCTTTCTAGCCACTTCTCACTATCTTAAGAATCCTCATGACTTCACACCTGAAAATGATGCTTAAAACGTCAACACAATGGTTGGTGAGAGTCATAGGTTTAAGACACACAAATCAATCTTTTAAATCCAATTACTGTGATTAACAAAACAATAGTATACAATTATGCAAAATATGAACTTATGCTAACATGCAATCCACATACTAGGTAGGAACGTTACCCCGATCCATTACATCAACAAGGTATGAACGTTACCAGCCCGATCACATTTCAAAAACTAGGTAAGTAAAACTTTACCCCGAATCCATTTCAACAACAGGTATGAACGTTACCAATACCCCGATCCATTTCAATAACTAGGTAGGAACGTTACCCCCGATCCATATGTCACTTACTCACCTAAAAGTATACCAGCTGGAACTTATACTTAGGCCTAGACCACATATCATTGAGTATTATTTCAACTCTTCAGTTGGTTTGAATTGAGTAGTAAAGACCACTCCTAACCGAACTAATCACATCACAAACTACTCCAATTAATCACTAAGCCATGGAGCATATCACAAAACCCACTCCAATTGATCACTAAGCCATGAAGCGTATCATACAAATCAGTAGGTATTATTTCAACCCTTCAGTTGGTTTGAGTTGAGTAGTAAAGACCACTCCCAACCGAACTATTCACGAAGCAATAACACGTAGCAAATAATCATAGCAATTAAAATAGTTTAACACATAGCATCATTTTCACCCCAATAAAACACAAGAAAAAGGGTTATGAAACTCACCTTTGCCTAGCACTCAAAGCTTCCAACAAGGCTTCACAAATGACAATCACAAATCTACGCAACAAGAATAATTTGTGTTACACGCTATTAAGCCAAAAGCTTAATATACATGTAACATTCATATGATGGATGTCTAAGATGTTTTATTAACTCCATGGGTCACCTTGACTCCATTCCCAACTTAAACAACTTTACTTATCAAGTTTCACTACCTAGTCACAATTCGTGTCAAACTGCAGAATTTTAACGTGACTTATCGCACTCAAAACCTTAACTAAATGACCTTTATAATTCAAACCAAAAATTACCTATGTTAATTAATGAGTATATTAACTACCTTGAGACTCCCAAGTGTCAATTACATACACAAGTTGTAGGATCCCGATAACACTTCACTTCACATATAACATACACGAATCGAACAAGAAAAGAGAAAGAGGGTGAGTTGTTTAGAGAGAGAAAGAGGAGAGAGAAATGAGAGAGAAAAGAGAAAACAAAAATAAATGACAACCTCGCTCGACATACTTACGGGCCTTAATACAAGATATGACCTTTAGTCGAGACACACCCTTGTTCACTTTATGACTAATAACCATCTTGATTTTCCTCTCCGTAAGTAAAAAATACGAACAACATTCGTCGCCACAAATGATAGCCGTCATCTAGCTTGACAAGCCAAATTTGCCCCCAACCGATGAAGACGTCCAAACTACAAGCATCAATCGGCATAATCAATTTCAAAAATAGGTTCACATAAAATTCAAAGTGCAACCTTTAAAAACAGTGTTCGTACTAACTACCCTTCCATCAGCTAACTCTACCTCATAACTAGCTCTTATTTTAACCGGATCGATATTAAGCATGGAACTAAATCTAGTATCCACAAAACTCCTATCGAAACCCGAATCGAATAAACAGAAGCATAGCGGTTATTGATAAGGAGAGGGCTACAGAAACCTACTAGTCGGAACACTTGCGGCTCAGCATCTTTAATTGCATAAGCTCGACCATAAACTTCTCCAGTTTCCTCTTGCTTGACTTTCTTTGGGCATCAGTTCCTTGTATGACCTTGCTCACCACAATCACAACAAGTTGGAATGGGCTGAGCATTTGAATGGGCCGAGTAGCAACATTCAACTCCCAGCAGTAATCCTTGCCTTGTGCCCAGGAGGCCATTCCACACTTGTGACACTTTATCGTCAAACATGGACCAACAGTGGGCAATGTAAAACAACGATCACAACAAAGGAATGATCCATAAGAACTCACCTTTTAATCATAGAAGCAGTAATCATAGCTCTCTCGCGCGGTAACCATGGCTCGCGCGTTCCCTTGCTTTTGGTTATTCTGTAAAGTTTGGCGTGAGTTGTCCCTATGATTGCTCTTACCACTACTATTTCCACTTTGAAAGCTCTCCCACTTTCGCTTCTTTCCTTCTAAAATTCTTTCATCTCTAGCTTGCGATTTCTGTTCCATCAACTTATGAGCCATGCGTACGGCTTCGTTTAGGTTAGCAGGCTTAGAAGAAGTGACTTCACCCTTGATGTTATCAGTCAATCCCCGGATGTAAGCATCAGCTTTCACTCTTTCAGGTTCAACCATTCTCGGACACATCAAAGCTAACTCATTGAACCTTTGAGTATAAGCCACAACGTTATACTCCTTGACCTTTAAGTTCTATAGTTCGTGCTCCATTCTTTGAACTTATTCTATTGGACAAAACTTTGCAGTCATCAACTATTACATCTCAGTCCAAGGCATTTGGTTTACAGTCTCCAAACCCATGGTTGCAACCTTAGCATTCCACCAAGTCAAAGCAGGTCCTTGTTGTGTTGCAGCAGCAAACTTAACCTTCTTGCCCTCTGCACATTCACTGATTCCAAAAATACTCTCAGTTTTCTCGAACCATCTTCGTAATTCGACAACTCCCTTAGTACCATAAAAAGTAGTAGGATTGCACTTCATAAACCCAGCAAAAGTGCACTCATGAACAGTAGGTGCGGCATCTTGACCCCTAACTGGTCCAGACCCTCTAGCATCATTTCCAGCATTCGCATGTCTAGCCCACTCAGTAGCGATAGTAGCATCGACACTTTCCTTGATCATTCGACGAATAGCAGCTTGAGTCAAAGTTGCAGACTTTGGAGGCATGATTCTATCACGTCACACAAAAAACAATCTGATAAGCATCCATAACATGACATACTCATAACATGGTACAATGACAAATCAATCACAACAACAGCCACGCAACATCAAGTAGTAATCAAAAGATAGTCATTCATTTTTCATCACAAAAGAGTTAATACATAGTTGCATTGTTTCATGAAATGATACAAATCGTTACAACCAATAGCACTAATTCTACTAATTGAGGATTCAATTTAGTGATTACACAATAAAGATACCACAATTGAAACTAAACTACTAAGAATCACGATGAGATCCTTGCGGCTCAGATGATGGACTCTTCTCTTCTTAAATCGGAACATCGATAGCTTCATTCGGTCTTTCTTCAAACATAAATCTTCTATTATTCATCTTTTGATAGAACTCATGAGCTCGAACTCTAGTCCAATAGAGATCTCTCTTGACTCGTTCGTTCTGCATATGAAGGAATGTGTTGCTAAACCTTGCTTCTTCCAATTCCTTCTTTAACTTCTTACACTCAGCTTTTTCTTCAGCATTACCAAGCTTTTCAACCAGCTTTTCCATTGCAGCCGTTCCTTGCTCCATACTAGGACGCACTTCATTACCCAAATCCAAAATCAACTTACCATAATACTCGTCCTTTGTTTTTCCTTTCTTTTCAACCAATACATGCGCCGTCTCGTGACCACACATTCGTCTTGAAAGAGAAGCCATCCAACAAAAAAGAGAGTTAATGTCCCTCCTTATGAGACCAAGCAATAGACCATCACTGTCCTCTCGAAGAAAAGGGGTAGTAGATGACTCACCTACCTCATGGACACTAGTAGTAACAGTCTCATCCTTGTGCTCAATCGTGTTCTCAACCTCAATCACATCCTCAGGCTCTGACTCGGAAGCAGGCGGCGGTGGGTTAAGAGGATCCACCTCTTCGTAAGGATATGTCAACTCCAGCTCATTCTCATCTTCCTCAATGTCGACTTCCATATCATCTTCTTCTTCTTGGGGTTCTTCTTCTTCCTCAAATTCTTCCTCTTCTGGGTCCTCGTCTTCACCCACTAAGACAGGCTCGGGAACAATAGGAACATCACCATGTTGATTCGGCTCAACGACGAGTACATCGTCCACATGATCGAGAGGAATTACGTTTACCATGATAATCTAGAAAATATCATATAATACTTACTTAATAGCGTATCACTTCTTATTCTTATTGGAACACTATTATCAAAATAACAGTTCGCATAAAAGCGCAACAAATAAAAATTCACAATTCGTGACATTCTCGTTCAGTATATACCTTAATTATACTTCAAACATATCTAATAATAGTTATCATATAATCACATGACATTCTATGCATACAGCACATTCATAAATGTACCAATACATAACACTTTATGCATCCAACACGTGCATAAATATGCATATACATAACAATTTATACATACGTAAATATACCTTTTCTTTCTATATGTAACCAAAGGTAACAAGGAGTCTTGGCGTGCGTGTAGAAGCGTTATAGTTTAGGTTTTCAAAAAGACTCGACCTAGTTCTCTATAACCTTAGGCTCTTGATACCACTCTGTAACACCCCCATCCAAAGGACATTGGATTGTGCAGCGGAATTAGCAATCGGGTGTTACTAAATAGCACCATTTACCAAGATAATAGAAAACAACCTAAATGAGACGTTTAACAAACATGTGTTCCATTAATAATCAGAGTAAAACGCGTTTAGGTCCCCACAGAATCGCAGCCACAACCATTACAACATTTAAAAAGCTATTGTTTCAAAATAAAGACATTATTTTAGAACAACTTAAGACATTGTTTTTGAAAGACAAGGAACACACAATTAGTCTTTCAACAAATCCATCACACGCACGACACCTCCAAGCCATCGTTGCCTTCATCCTTGGTTACCTGGGATAAAACATGTTTAAAACGTCAACAACAATGTTGAGTGAAATTCACAGAGTTTAAAATAATTAATAAGTAATAATCTTTGATCACATAATTAGTTCTCATGAAAACAAAACAACGAATGCAATGTATAGCAACTTCTTTTCTTTCAAGCAGTAAGCTCATGAAACCGAACGTTAACAATACATATGCCATTTCATATGTTAATGTGCCCCGAAACAAGGTGTTATTGTCATATACCTATTACTTCTAAATACAAAATGTCTGTTTAACAGGGTGTTCACAAGGATTCATACCCCGGACAGGGTTGTCAAACCCAATAGATCTATTTAATGCATTAGCGTTCACCTCACAAGGCGATTAACGGTTCATGAAATAAAGGACTTCGACAATAGCTACTTATGCGGAAACAATCTCATATTCGGGTCCAGCATACCATAAAATCATATGTGTTCGTTTTATAAAAACAAACAATGCATCCACCCTCGCGGGTTTAAAACAATTAAAAGATTTAAATGCGAGGCTATGAACTCACCTTAAGCAAAAGATCCAAATCAATCAAATCAACAAGTGCAAATAGCCTCACGCCCTAACCACGACCTATGTAATACATATATAGCGGTACGTGACTAAAAGTATATTAAATCATATATTACGTACTTGCTTTTATATATTACTATTATTACGTATATACAATCATATACTACAATCTCTAAGTGCGACGCAAAACATTTCACTTTGACGCACTTAACCATATTACAACATTTTCCATAAAGTTTCCATTTTTAGAAAGTTACCGAAAGTAAGGATAATATAATCTGAACTTCATATTTCGTTATCAATTAACTAACATTACGAACTCTTTGCTCATTAGAGACTATATTTAAAATTTTACGCAAGTTTGACTTTCAAAAGTCAAACTTCATAGTTGACTTTTTACCCTAAAAATAACCAAACTTGACTCGGCCGTAAAACGTTTATTATTAAGAGTTACGTGATGATCCACCTAGCGAAATGTAGCTAAAGGCGAACACTATCACTTGAAATTATCAAAAATAACTTTCAAAAATTTCTCGACTCGCTACGGGTAAGTCAAACTTTCTGGTCAAACTTGGTCAACCCAAAACCTATTAAAACGATATTTTTGACATAATCCGACTATCAAAACATGCTTAGCTGTCCTATTTAATCATACCAAAATCATCAAACTTTGGTCAATAACCAAATACACTGTCAATAATTTCCGCACTTGAATCTTATAGCAATAATCATATAACACGCAATATACACAAATTAACCAACATATAAACATAAATAGAAGCTCACAATGCTTATAAGAAAATCAAACTATGGTTTCCCCCTTGCCTTTGAAATCGGACGGACACCAAACCCGAACAAACAAAACCTTTTTCAATACAATCTCTTGCTAATAACAACAATCTAACTATTTTGAACACCCCCTTATACACGAAAACATCAAAAACACACCAAAATCTAACTTCTCCAAATCTTATTGCATGTAGGATTTTAATAGTCGGATTTGTAGCTTTTGAAACAAGGATTAATAATATGTAAATAGATTATATTGCATGTCAGAAAATTGATCAAAAAGTGGTGGTGTTTGGGTGGCCGGTCGAAGAGAGCTAGGGAGGAAGAAGAGGGTGATTTTTATTAGAAAGTTACAAGTGTGTGTGTGTGAGAGAGGTTCTATTTATAGAAAACAAGTTTAGCACTTTGGCAATTTTAGTCCTTCCATCCTTAAGCCCTTTTAAAACTAGTACAAAGCATTTATCTCGTTAATAAAATCGGCCAAAAACTCGGGTTACACCACGTTAGTAAATATTTTAAATCCGTCCCACTAAATTTTACTTTAAAACGTTTAATAAAACGTTAAACTACATAAAACACGACTTTTAAACACGGTTTTTACAAAAACTCGGAGAAACGCCATAAAATACAAAAATAACATAATCACGCTCTCGGGGCAACAATATAAATTTTTCTGACTTTCTTAGACGCTAAAAACAAATAGAAACTCAATCACGACTTAAAATTACCCTATAAATGAAAATTTTCATCAAACCTTATATAGCATAAACGACTATAATTAATTACGTAGCAAAAATAATTATCTTAGCTCGGGATAAACGTTGACCTAAAACTCGAGTTGTTACAATGTCCTACATGCAAAAAGTGCATTTACAGTGCAAATCACGATGAGTGCATCTTGAAATACCTCTTTAAGGTAAATTCTCGTATCGATGCATAGAAAAGGAATGCACAATCCCATAAGACAACAAACAGATATATACCCGTAGAAAAGAAAGCAATTATAAGAAACATGACAGACAGATCCCCATGGGATAAGTTTTCTCCAAATAAGTCTTCCGCTGTGTAAAAACAACGCCTCCTAAATTTGGTCTTACATGGAAACTAACGGGTTAAATCTTTACTTATGTTGGTCTTAAGTGGATTCCTATTAGAAAGTCCATTGAAACCTGCTACAACACGAATGATAGTGCTTCACCATTAGGAAAGAAATCACATAATCCTAACACTACTATTTGTGTAAACTCTTCTTCTTTGAGTGCAGGTACTTTAATGGCTTCTGAGCCCATATCTTCAAAGGGTTCATCTAATGTAAATATTCTATCATCATCTTTTTTGTATAAACATTCCATTTTTAATTATGTTAGAAAAATATTTTTGAAAAAGCAAATACAAAAATATAAAACATATAAAACTAAATATAAAAATAGAAAATTTCAAAAAGCAAAATATAAAATCAGAAAATCAAAAATTCCAAAAAGAATCTTCTCGGCGTGTTTCTTGGAATCGATAACATTTACGTGCTTAGAAATGTCGATTAATATTGACACGGGTGTGTAAATGAAGTTCGAGCAAGAGTTCCAAAGTTTTAAAACATGTCATTTCTAATTTTCTTAATGACTTACAGTTACTTCAGACTGTATCTCGGACCTAAAATAAAGGAAAGTTTATCTTAACAGATAACTTATCCTATCAACGAGAAAATCAATTTTCTCGGTCTTGAGCAGTTCTTACAAGACATTCAAAGTCTTCTGCTCAAGAAAAGAAGAGTGTACGCTTTAGTGCACTTTATCTTCACAAGAAGAGAAATTTGCTTTATCCTGAGCATTATCTTGCTCGGGACACACGACTTCTAAGTAAATGCCAGCTTAGGACTCATTCTTTAAATAAAGGAAAGTGTGCAATCCTGTACATTTATCCTCACAACGAGAAGATAACAACTTCTCGGACTTGAGCTGACATAATACGTCAATTCAAAGACATTCAAAGTTTTTAGAGCTCAAGTAACATTGGTTTTCAAAACCGTTGAACACAACTTTTTAAGAATTTCTCAAAAGGTTCTTTAAAATCTTTCAAAATTATGTGTTCGACACTCCCTCCTCATGCATCTTTCAAAAGTCAAATTAGTTTTTTATAAGTGAATCAATTTTTGAGGGGGAGCTTTTAAAACCAAGTTTTAATGCGTTTAGACACATACTCACATGTCTATTTTTGTGTCTAAAACATTTCCTAATGTTTAAACAAATGAAACATTTTAAATGTTAATTATATTTAAACACTCATTTTGTTAAAACATATACAAGTAGCTCAAACTTAATTTCACATGGAATTTATAAAGTCATAATCCTATTCTCTCAATTGGTATCATATGTGTGAAATTAAGGGGAAGCCAAAGAAAAAGTTCCATTAATTCATGCTATGTATATGTCAACATTTTTCTCCCCATGAAACATTTTCATGTCTCAAATTTTAATCAATTGGTATAAAAATACTAAGAGATCAGTTATTTCCATAGGGGGAGAAAATGTGATTAATGTGTTATCTAAATAAATAATAATTGATCTGAAGACTCAAAGTGTTATATACTCTTACCCACATGTGCGAAACACTTTCGATTATCGATGCACGTATGTAGGGGGAGTCTTTCCAAAAGACGAAACCTTCAAAGTGTCAAATGCTTTTCAAACACTTTGAATGATTTTCAATAAAGGTTTGATGGTTACGATGTAACATCCGAGAATTTTCGAAATTTTGAATGACGATTTCAATCTTTGACTTTTAGGATCTGGCTTGACTTATAAGACATGTCCTACATGCAAAAAGTGCATTTATAGTGCAAATCATGATGAGTGCATCTTAAAATACCTCTCAAAGGTAAATTCTCATGCCCCAGCACAGAAAAAGGATGCACGATCCCATAAGACAACAAAGAGATATATGTCCGTAGAAAAGAAAAGTGATTCTAAGAAACATGACATACATATCCCTATAGGACAAAAGTTTTCTTCAAATAAGTCTTTGGCGGTGTATCTGAAAATAACGCCTCCTAGATCTGGTCTTACATGGAAACCAATGGGTAGAATCTTTACTCAGGTTGGTCTTAAGTGGATTCCTATTAGAAAGTCCATTGAAACACGCTACAACACGAATGATAGTGATTTACCACTAGGAAAGGAAACACATAATCCTAACACTGTTATTTATGCAAACTCTTTATCTTTGAGTGCAGGTACTTCAAAGGCTTCTGAACCCATTTATTCACATGGTTCATCTAATGGAAACATCTTATCCTCGACTTCTTTGTATAAACATTCCATTTTTATTTATGTTAGAAAATATTTTTGAAAAACCAAGTACAAAAATATAAAACATATAACACCAAATACAAAAATAGAAAATTTCAAAAAGCAAATACAAAATTAGAAACCAAAAAATTTCAAAAAGAATATTCTTGACATGTCTCTTGGAATTGATAACATTTACGTACCGAGAAATGTCAATTAATATTGACACGGACGTGTAAATGAAGTTCAAGAGTTTTAAAACATGTCATTTCTAATTTTTCTTGATGGTCTGTTATTAAATATCAGATAACAACCCGATCTTTAAATAAAAGAAAATGTACGCTTCAGTGCATTTATCCTTGACAATGAAAAGAGAAATCTTTTCGGTCTGGAGCTATTAAATCAAAACATTCAAAGTTTTGTAGCTCAAATCAATGACTTAAAGTTACTTTAGACTGTAACTCAGACCTCAAATAAAGGAAAGTGTGAAATCATGTATATTTATCCTCACAACGAGAAGATAATAACTTCTTGGACTTGTGCTAACAAAAAAAGTCAATTCAAAAGACATTCAAAGTCTTTAGAGCTCAAGTAACATTGGTTTTTAAAACCGTTGAACATAATTTTCAAGAATTTCTCAAAAGGTTTTCAAAATCTTTCAAAATTATGTGTTCAACACTCCTCCTTATGGAATCTTTCAAAAGTTAACACGATTTTTAAGTGAATCATATTTGAAGGGGGGGGGCTTTTAAAACCAGTTTTTATACGATAGACACATACACACAGTCTATTTTGTGGTCTAAAACATTACTGAATGTTACACAAATAAATTGTAAATGTTAATAATATTTAAACAATCATTTTGTTAAAACATATACAAGTAGCTCAAACTCAATTTCACATGGAATTTATAAAGTCATAATCCTATTATCTCAATTGGTGTCATATGTGTGAAATTAAGGGGGAGCTACAGAAAAAGTTCAATTAATTCATGCTATGTAGATGTCAATATTTTTCTCCCCATGCAACATTTTCATGTCTCAAATTTTAATCAATTGGTATGAAAATACTAAGCGATTAGTTATTTCCATAGGGGGAGAAAATGTGATTAAAATGTGATCGAGAAAAATGCGATCTTTAAGACTCTAAGTGCATAACTCTTTCCTTCATGTGCGAAACAATTTTGAATCTCGATGCACAATAAACGGGGGGAGTATTCAAATAAAACCATTGAAAATCATAAATATCTTTTGAAATTAGGTTTTATGGTGAAGATAAAATACCCAACAACATCTTAATTCATAATGATTCTGAAGTCATAAGGTGGATAGGTTAGGTATTAGTCCTACGATCCAACCAGAATCGGAGGAATCTACCCAAGGACACTCCATAGTTAGAAATAACCGTCCTTAGGTGTGATTTGGAGAAGAATGAGAAACATGAATAATGCCGACTAAGACATGAGTTAACACCAGAACAATCATAACAAAGTGTTAGTAATGACGTCTTGGTAAGCATTGAAGGGGTTGAAGAATGAAAAAGAAATGTATGGATAAAGGGTGTGATGACATCAAATAACGTCTAGTTTATAGCATCATTTATCCCATGTTATTAACCCATTTTGTATAGTTATTGCAAATAATATGTTTACATATCGTTATATTATTTGAGAATTGCAGTAATTATGGAGTAATTGGTGAAAGTTAGCAAAAGGCGCGCATTCTAGAGCTTAAATGAAGATATTTTAAAGATTACTTTTCTAAAGACCAATACGCCATATCGATCAAGGAAGATACGGCATATACGTGCCTGCACTCACCAAAGACCACAGAAGAATATAGATTAATACGCCGTATCTAGAGAGACTTAATACGCTGTATTTAAGATATAATATATGAATATTCTGGAAGATATCAAACGTGGTCCCTACTCTAAGAAATCATCAAATACACCATATCGAACCGACTTCCAGCCCACTATATATAGACGACCCTAAACTCAGTTTTTGGTATGCAAGTGAATCCCTAAACCACCAAGTCAACTAAGAGATGATCAGAAGAGCATAGAAGGTCAGAAAAGAGCCTCAAAATCATAGGAAAATTCTTGTAATCTTCGCGCAACTGAATATGCGTCCGATTGAGGTTTATTTACTTTAATCATTCATATATCAAACCGTGTGTATTTTTACAATGACTATCGGCTGATACCTTTAGGTATCAGCCATGTTTATGAAAATCTAATATTTGGTTTTTTATCTTGATTGCTTAATTTATCGTTGATTGTTGTTTATGTTTATTAATATACTTGTTTATGTGCTTAAGTATGTGACCTATCATTCAACTGGGTCTAAGATAGATTTAGTAAGAGCCGTTAAGCAGTAAGTAGGTAAAGTCTTGATGAGCTAGGGTTTAGTAAGAGCACCATTACTTAGATCCTAAGATAGATTATAATCAACATAAGGATGCTTTATGTGGATGCATCTAATAATCGGATTAATAATGGTTAATACAGTTTTCTTATATAAGGTTCGACCGCTCTTTCATCTTTTGTTAATTAGCTTGCGTTGGTAACAATGCCTAGAATTGATTATAGACACCAACCAAACTATGCCAGTCTCTCTGGCTGAAAACCCCCTTTTTCTGTTAAAATTAGGATTTAGACTGACATAGGTTTAACATAGGTTTAGAGTAGAAATAACATAGATTAGATAACCAAGATATTAATTTTTTTTTTGGAACGGCAATTTGTGGCTACATGGTCCCTAGCCCAGAAGGCGTAGCGAGCCCATACAACCAGGTTGGGTCCAGCCCAGAAGGTAATGGCACCCTTCCCTTTACACATGCGGGAGGAAACCCCTATCGCCCTAGACAAGACTCAAACATGAGACCTTGCCTAGGAGGGTAAAACTTCCATACCATTGGACCAAATGCCCGTTGGTAACAAAGATATTAATTAAATTGATAGATTTAACCTCGCTTCAAGTGTTCGACACCATACTTACCACGAAACTACTACCGATCGAGTACACTGCCCGTTAAAGTGTTGTTTTTGGTTGAGTCGGCAAAATATAAATTTAAAACTTGAATCATCTTAAATATATCATACAACGACAGCACATCAAGTTTTTGGCGCCGTTGCCAGGGAGTGAAAATTAAACTTGATTTTTATTTGATATTTTAGTTTTTTACATTAGATTAGATCTCACCCTTGGGATTGGTGTAATTTAGATTAGTGTATTATTCTGCTTGTTTATTTATTCTGTTTGTGTAATACGGCGTATTCAGTTCACTGAACATGACGTATTTGTTATTTAATAGTTTTACTAGTATGATCGTTTCAGGATGGACAATCTAAACCTTACTATAGAAGAGTACATCAGGCTCGAGGAAGAAAAAGCTCGTAAACGTGGGAAGGTGTTTAATTGGCAAAGTGCTACAAATGGAAATATCAAGGTTGATGACGGTCTTTACGATCTTAGATCTATGGAAGCTGAATTCCCAGCTATAGTCATTAACGATGACTTTGCACCGCAGGATACACTTCAATGAAAATCTCAAGTAAGTACACCTTTCAATGATGAAATAGACTTTAGAATAACATTTGACGAATCCGATGATGAGGATTACACAATAATTTATGACAAAAACTCATTTTCTTATAAAATGATTTCTGTCAACAATTTGAAAACGGATTCAAAAAATGATAATGAAAAAGTCAATATGCCTTCATTCCCACCACCCGAGCCTACAGTCAGTTATTTTGATGATTTAGATTTCTTTAAAGATTTTGAGAATTAATTTCCAGCCATTGTTTACAATTATGCTCAAACGTCTAAATTAGATTTATTAACTGAACCGATTTTAAAGCCTCAACATATCGATGGATTTAATTTGAAAGATGAAACAACATTGTCCGAATATGATGAAGAGGAACAAAATGTTATATGCTTTAATGTTTTATTTCCTTTTAACGTAATTTATCCTGATGAATTAAAAACGGATATAGACAATGATAATGATAAAGTCGATATTGAACGCTCTTCGGAGGATTTATATGTCAAACCATTACCTGATTTAATAAATACCGATATTGGTGCCTATGCACATGGGTCAAATAAGCTTTTGGAAATAAGTCATGATACATCTAATAAATTTTTCAAAACTAACTTTTGTCAAGGGATTAAATTTTAATATCATGACTTGGAATCATCTTAACAAAGGGATGTCATTCATTTTCCTAATCA
>BQNB010018809.1:0-67756 GCA_026074375.1 Tanacetum coccineum | reverse complement strand
TTTGTTTGTATTGCTTTGGAAACCATGTTCTTATCTGGGATGCTGAAGCTCGGGTACTTACTTACCTAAGCGTGACATTTTCATACTTACTAGTACTAGTTATTGTTACTTATTTCCTAGTTAGGTGATAAATTAAGTACTAATACATTGTCTGCTGCGGTTGTAGTGTACGATTTCCCATGCTCTGGAGAAAACCAAGTACCCTGATTCAGATATATACTGGAAGAACTTTGAGGAAATGTATCACTTTTCATCGCAATTGACAGCTGATCTTATTGCCATGAACCATACCGACTTCATCATTACTAGTACTTTCCAAGAGATTGCGGGGAGGTATATTTTCATATTCTCACTTTCTTCAGTTTTTGTTTATAAATGAAAAGCCTAAATATAATGTGAGAAAATGGATGATGCAGCAAGGACACGGTTGGACAGTACGAAAGTCATAATGCCTTTACAATGCCTGGACTATACAGGGTGGTTCACGGGATTTATGTTTTTGACCCTAAGTTCAATATTGTGTCACCCGGTACTGATATGGGAATCTACTACTCTTACACTGAGAAAGAAAAGAGGCTCACAACACTCCACCCTGAAATCGATGAACTTCTCTTCAGTTCTGTGGAGAACGATGAGCACATGTATGCTTACTGCTTACACACGTCATGTATTTATTATTTATGGGATCAATTTAAATTAAAAGTAACATTCGAGTGTTGCATATATAGGTGTGTGTTGAAAGACAAGAATAAGCCAATTCTGTTCACAATGGCGCGATTGGACAATGTGAAGAACTTAACAGGACTGGTGGAGTGGTATGCCAAGAATGACAAGCTTCGTGAATTGGTGAACCTTGTTGTGGTTGGTGGTGATAGAAGGAAGGAATCTAAAGATCTTGAAGAGCAAGCGCAGATGAAGAAGATGTACGAGCTCAAAACTACAAACTCAACGGACAGTTTAGATGGATTTCTTCACAGATGAATAGATTGAGGAACGGAGAGTTGTATCGTGTGATTGCAGACACAAGGGGAACGTTTATGGGATTTTAATGCGCGCAAAGAAAGAATCTTGCAGACTTCCTTCAAGAAGTAAGTTGTCGCCGAATTATCATAAATGAATGAATTAATTTGTTCAATTTCATTAAGTCAAATATGTTAAATGAAACAGGTTGTTTCTGAGAAGGATCAAGAGCAATATTGGTCTGTTCTAGAACGAGATTATCGCTACATACCTGTCAAAAAGTTTGCTGAAACATTTCGCTCATATCGAGTAGGAAAGAACTTAGTTGAGGAACTAAGTGTTCCTTTTGATCGACAATACAATCATCCATCATCCTTATCAACTTCTAGTTACGGTGTCAAGAGAAGCGAACTTTTTAAGGCAAGTTTTAACTGGCAATTGCTACTGATGCAAAGAAACTCATTTATCTACGTTTTTAAATTTGTTCAGGTAATGTAGTTAGCCAACAGACTAGTATTTGCAGTCTCATAAAGCATATTTTCCATATTCTGTTATTAAACTTGTGTTGATCTTAAGTACCATCTGTTGTTTTCCAGCTTCTATTTGTTGCATTAATCACAATGAGCGTGTTCTTCCAAACAATTCTGCATCATTCAACAGTTGACGATGGAGGCCTATATCTCGGGGAGCTTTATTTTTCTATGGTTATTCTTCTTTCTAATGGGTTCACAGAAGTCCCGACATTAGTTGCCAAGCTTCCAGTGATCTACAAGCATAGAGACTTGCACTTTTATCCTTGTTGGATTTATACACTTCCTTCTTGGATTTTAAGTATCCCAACTTCACTCATCGAGTCTGGTATATGGGTGATAGTTACTTATTACGTCTTTGGGCTTGATCTAAATTTTGTCAGGTACATGTCTACATGGTTTTCCATAAATTATGCCGGCTAACTTCAGGTGGAATATGACAAGTTGATTTGTTATGTTTAGGACTTATTATGGGTTTTTTTATTTGATTATGTTATGTGAAAAAAATGATGTTTCATAAGTTTCTTTCAATGGTTTTTTTTCTTGTTATATCACTGAAAAGTTGATTTGGGTATCAAATCATTATGTGTTTTTATATGAGAATTTGTTGTTAGCTACACTAGTGCATAATATGAGGAAAAGCTGATTTGGTATGTTATTTTTGTGTATGTTAAGGGCTGCAAAACGCCACTATAGTTGCTGAATTCTTGGGTCCTTTTTCGTGTATGTTAAGGGCTGCAAAACGCCACTATAGTTGCTGAAATCTTGGGTTCTTTTTCGTGTATGTTAAGGGCTGCAAAACGGCACTATAGTTGCTAAATTTTTGGTCTCTTTCGTGTATGTTAAGGGCTGCAAACGCCACTATAGTTGATGAATTTTTTGGTCATTTTCGTGTATGTTAAGGGCTGCAAAACACCATTGTAGTTGCTGAATTATTTGGTCTCTTTTCGTGTATGTTAAGGGCTGCAAAATGGACAATAAGAAATTTTAATTGATTCTTTAAAATTGAACATTGTCTTTATTTTAGATTGCAACCGGTCACCGTGTCCTAAGCCACCTGAGCAAAAGCGTATGACAAAGTAAAGTACATTCCAGCGGATAAAACACAATTCATATAATACGTACAACAGGTTGCAGGTTGCGCAGATGATGCATCTTGGACTGCTAAGAAAAGGACCGCAACACACATTGAACAAATCGCGTTAGGCTTGTTAAGTGTTTCGGGAAACACGTAACACAGTCAAATATTGCTAGATAAAAACTATGGAAGATTATATAAGGCACATATGCTTTTATCAAAAACACAAGCTATCATTAGTTATTTGTTTTGAGAAGACTGATTGGCATGCCTAATTGGTATTTGGTAGCTATGGTTACAATTTTAATGCGTAAAGCCGTAAAACAACATAAAGCTAGTGACTATCACACAAGCACAAAGGACAGCCATTGATCAAGCGAGATTGAAAGATATGAAGGTGAAGAACTATCTCTTCTAAGCTATTTGGCAGATCAATTCTGAAAACTATGCTTACCAAAGACATCAGAAGCTTTTGTCTTTTTTAAACAATATAAGAGTCGGATAGAGAAAGAAAGTGGTATACCTATAAAAGGACTTCATACTGATCGTCGGAGGGGGGGGGAGTTACATCACTTGAGTTTACTACTTTCAGTAATGATACACCTCTCAACAAAACGGCATAGCAGAGCGCACACAACACGGATTCTTTAATGTCGAAAGTAAAAATATCTTCACGTGTGCAAATTATGATGTTTAATAGACGATTAATTAAGTTTTATAAAAATATATTCATATGTGTAAATTATGAGCAAGGATAAAAGTTTTGATCTTACTAGAGGTTTTTTATACTACAAGTACAAAAATAGGAAATATTGATGTTTAATAGACAATTATTTAAGTTTTGTAACAATATCTTTACGCGTGAAAATTATGAGTAAGGATTAAAACATTGATCTTACTAGCGTATATTTTATATTAGAAATGCAAATATAGGAGATATTGATGTTTAATAGACAATTATTTAAGTTTTTTAAGAATATCTTCACTCGTACAAATTATAAGCAAATAATGAAGCTTTGATCTTACTAGCATATTTTTTTTATACTAGAAGTGCAAATATATGAGATATTCATGTTTAATAGACGATTATTTAAGTTGTGTAAGAATATCTTCACTCGTGCAAATATTGAAGCTTTGATCTTACTAGCGTATTATTTATACTAGAAGTGCAAAAATATAAGATATTCATGTTTAATAGACGATTATTTATGTTTTATAAGAATATCTTCACATGTGCAAATTATAAGTAGGCAATGATTATGACTTTGATCTTACTAGCGTATTTTTTATATTATAAGTGCAAAAATATGAGATATTGATATCTAATATATTTAAGTTTTGTAAGAATATCTTCACACGTACAATTATGAGCAAGGATTGAAGATTTGATCTTACTAGTGTAATTATATACTAGAAGTGCAAATATACGATATATTGATATTTAATAGATTATTTAAGTTTTATAAAAAAAATCTTCACGCGTGCAAATTATGACCAAGGATTGAAAATTTTCTCTTACTAGTGTATTTTTTTACTAGAAGTGCAAAATGATGAGATATTCATGTTCATTAGACAATTATCTAAATTTTGTAAGAATATCTTCATGCATGCAAATTATGAGCGATGATTGAATCTTTGATCTTATTAGCGTATTTTTATACATTAAGTGTAAAGAATATGAGATATTCATGTTTAATAGACTACTATCTAAGTTTTGTAAGAATATCTTCAGATGTGCAAATTATGAGCGATGACTGAGGCAATAATCTTACTAGCGTATTTTTCTATTAGAAGTGCAAAAATATGAGATATTGATATCTAATAGATGATTATTTAAGTTTTCCAAGAATATATTCACACGTGCAAATTATGAGCAAGGATTGATGATTTGATCTTACTAGCGTATTTTATATACTAGAAGTGCAAAAATATGAGATACTCATGTTTAATAGACGATTATTTAAGTTTTGTAAGAATAACTTCACTCGTGCAAATTATGAGCAAATATTGAAACTTTTATCTTACTAACATATTTTTTATACTAGAAGTGCAAAAGTATGATTCATGTTTAATAGACGATTATTTAAGTTTTGTAAGAATATCTTCACTTGTGCAAATTACGAGCAAATATTGGAAGCTTTTATCTTACTAGCGTATATTTTATACTAGAAGTGCAAAAATATGAGATATTCATGTTTAATAAACGATTATTTAAGTTTTGTAAAAATATGTCTTCACATGTGCAAATTATGAGCAAGGATTGAAGATTTGATCTTACTAGTGTATTTTTAAATGAGAAGTGCAAAATTATAAGATATTGATGTCTAATAAACGATTATTTAAGTTTTATAAGAATATCTTCACTCGTGCAAATTATGAGCAAATATTGAAACTTTTATCTTACTAACGTATTTTTTATACTAGAAGTGCAAAAATATGAGATATTCATGTTTAATAGACGATTATTTAAGTTTTGTAAGAATATCTTCACTTGTGCAAATTATGAGCAAATATTGGAAGCTTTTATCTTACTAGCGTATTTTTTATACTAGAAGTGCAAAAATATGAGATATTCATGTTCAATAAACGATTATTTAATAACACACATCTTCATTTTTTTTTATTATTTAAGTTTTGTAAGAATTTATCTTCACATGTGCAAATTATGAGCAAGGATTGAAGATTTGATCTTACTAGTGTATTTTTTAAACGAGAAGTGAAAAATCATAAGATATTGATATTTAATAAACGATTATTTAAGATTTGTAAGAATATATTCACTCATGCAAATTATGAGCAAATAAAGAAACTTTTATCTTACTAACGTATTATTTATACTAGAAGTGCAAAAATATGAGATATTCATGTTTAATAGACGAGAATTTAAGTTTTGTAAGAATAACTTCACTCGTGCAAATTATGAGTAAATATTTATAACTTTTTTCTTTTACTAACGTATTTTTATATAGAAGTGCATAAATATGAGTATTCATTTCAATAAAGGATTATTTAAGTTTTGTAAAAATATGTGTTCACATGTGCAAATTTTGAGCAAAGATTGAAGATTTGATCTTATTAGTGTATTTTTTAAATGAGTAGTGTAAAATTATAAGATATTGATGTTTAATAAATTGTTAATTAAGTTTTGTAAGAATATCTTCACTCTTGCAAATTATGAGCAAATATTGAAAATTTTTTATCCTTTATACAAACGTATTTTTTATAATAGAAAGTGCAAAAATATAGATTATTAATGTTAATTGACGATTATCTTTTAGTTTTTTAAAGATTATCTTCACACGTGCAAATTATTGAGCAAAAAAAAAATTATTAATTTGAAACGGTTTATCTTACTAACGTATTTTTTATACTAGAAGTGCAAAAATATGAGCTATTCATGTTCAATAAAGGATTATTTAAGTTTTGTAAAAATATGTGTTCACATGCACAAATTTTGAGCAAGGATTGAAGATTTGATCTTACTAGTGTATTTTTGAAATGGGTAGTGCAAAATTATAAGATATTGATGTTTAATAAACGATTATTTAAGTTTTATAAGAATATCTTCACTCGTGTAAATTATGAGCAAATATTGGAAGCTTTTATCTTACTAGTATATTTTTTATATTAGAAGTGCAAAAATGTGAGATATTCATGGTTATAGCAGATATTTAAGTTTGTAGAAATATCTTCACTCGTGCCAAATTTTTATGAGCAATTATTGGAAGCTTTTTTCTTATAGTGTTTCTTTTTTATATAGAAGTGCGAAAATAAAATATGAGATATTCAAGTTTAATAAACGATTATTTAAATTTTTTAAGAATATATCTTCACATGTGCAAATTATGAGAAAGGATTAAAGATTTAATCTTACTAGTGTATTTTTTTAAATGAGAAGTGCAAAATTATAAGATATTGATGTCTAATAAACGATTATTTAAGTTTTGTAAGAATATCTTCACTCGTGTAAATTATGAGAAAATATTGAAACTTTTATCTTACTAATGTATTTTTTTATACTAGAAGTACAAAAATATGATATATTCATGTTTAATAGACGATTATTTAAGGTTTGTAAGAATATATTCACTTGTGTAAATTATGAGCAAATATTGGAAGCTTTTATCTTACTAGCGTATTTTTTATACTAGAAGTGCAAAAATATAAGATATTCATGTTTAATAAACGATTATTTAAGTTTTGTAAGAATATATCTTCACATGTGCAAATTATGAGCAAGGATTGAAGATTTGATCTTACTAGTGTATTTTTTAAATGAGAAGTGCAAAATTATAAGATATTGATGTTTAATAAATGATTATTTAAGTTTTTTAAGAATATCTTCACTCGTGCAAATTATGAGCAAATATTGAAACTTTTATCTTACTAACGTATTTTTTATACTAGAAGTGCAAAAATATGAGATATTAATGTTTAATAGACGATTATTTTAGTTTTGTAAGAATATCTTCACTCGTGCAAATTATGAGCAAATATTGGAAGCTTTTATCTTACTAGCGTATTTTTTATACTAGAAGTGCAAAAATATGAGATATTCATGTTTAATAAACGATTATTTAAGTTTTGTAAGAATATATCTTCACATGTGCAAATTATGAGCAAGGATTGAAGATTTGATCTTACTAGTGTATTTTTTAAATGAGAAGTGCAAAATTATAAGATATTGATGTTTAATAAACGATTATTTAAGTTTTATAAGAATATCTTCACTCGTGCAAATTATGAGCAGATATTGAAACTTTTATTTTACTACTGTATTTTTTATACTAGAAGTGCAAAAAATATGATATCTTCATGTTTAATAGACGATTATTTTAGTTTTGTTAGAATAACTTCACTCGTGCAAATTATGAGCAAATATTGAAACTTTTATCTTACTAACGTATTTTTTATACTAGAAGTGCAAAAATATGAGATATTCATGTTTAATAGACGATTATTTAAATTTTGTAAGAATGAATTAACTTGTGCAAATTATGAGCAAATATTGGAAGCTTTTATTTTACTATCGTATTTTTTATACTTGAAGTGCAAAAATATGAGATATTCATGTTTAATAAACGATTCTATAAGTTTTGTAAGAATATATCTTCAAATGTGCAAAATATGAGCAAGAATTGAAGATTTGATCGTACTAATGTATTTTTTAAATGAGAAGTGCAAAATAATAAGATATTGATGTTTAATAAACGATTAATTTAATCGTGCAAATTATGAGAAAATATTGAAACTTTATCTTACTAACGTATTTTTATACTAGAAGTGCAAAAATGTGAGATATTAATGTTTAATAGACGATTATTTTAGTTTTGTAAGAATATCTTCACTCGTGCAAATTATGAGCAAATATTGAAACTTTTATCTTACTAACGTATTTTTTATACTAGAAGTGCAAAAATATGAGCTATTCATGTTTAATAAATGATTATTTAAGTTTTATAAGAATATCTTCACTCGTGCAAATTATGAGCAAATATTGGAAGCTTTTTTCTTACTAATGTATTTGTTATACTAGAAGTGCAAAAATGTGAGATATTCATGTTTAATAGACGATTATTTAAGTTTTGTAAGAATATCTTCACTCGTGCAAATTATGAGCAAATATTGGAAGCTTTTATCTTACTAATATATTTTTTATACTAAAAGTGCAAAAATATGAGGTATTCAAGTTTAATAAACGATTATTTAAGTTTTTTAAGAATATATCTTCACATGTGCAAATTATGAGAAAGGATTGAAGATTTGATCTTACTAGTGTATTTTTTAAATGAGAGGTGCAAAATTATAAGATATTGATGTTTAATAAACGATTATTTAAGTTTTGTAAGAATATCTTCACTCGTGCAAATTATGAGAAAATATTGAAACTTTTATCTTACTAATGTATTTTTTTATACTAGAAGTACAAAAATATGATATATTCATGTTTAATAGATGATTATTTAAGGTTTGTAAGAATATATTCACTCGTGTAAATTATGAGCAAATATTGGAAGCTTTTATCTTACTAGCGTATTTTTTTATACTAGAAGTGCAAAAATATAAGATATTCATGTTTAATAAACGATTATTTAAGTTTTGTAAGAATATATCTTCACATGTGCAAATTATGAGCAAGGATTGAAGATTTGATCTTACTAGTGTATTTTTTAAATGAGAAGTGCAAAATTATAAGATATTGATGTTTAATAAACGATTATTTAAGTTTTTTAAGAATATCTTCACTCGTGCAAATTATGAGCAAATATTGAAACTTTTATCTTACTAACGTATTTTTTATACTAGAAGTGCAAAAATATGAGATATTCATGTTTAATAGACGATTATTTAAGTTTTGTAAGAATATCTTCACTCGTGCAAATTATGAGCAAATATTGGATTCTTTTATCTTACTAGCGTATTTTTTATACTAGAAGTGCAAAAATATGAAATATACATGTTTAATAAACGATTATTTAAGTTTTGTAAGAGTATATCTTCACATGTGCAAATTATGAGCAAGGATTGAAGATTTGATCTTACTAGTGTATTTTTTAAATGAGAAGTGCAAAATTATAAGATATTGATGTTTAATAAACGATTATTTAAGTTTTGTAAGAATATCTTCACTCGTGCAAATTATGAGCAAATATTGAAACTTTTATCTTACTAACGTATTATTTATACTAGAAGTGCAAAAATATGAGATATTCATGTTTAATAGACGAGAATTTAAGTTTTGTAAGAATAACTTCACTCGTGCAAATTATGAGTAAATATTGAAACTTTTATCTTACTAACGTATTTTTTATACTAGAAGTGCAAAAATATGAGATATTCATGTTTAATAGACGATTATTTAAGTTTTGTAAGAATTTATTCACTTGTGCAAATTATGAGCAAATATTGGAAGCTTTTATCTTACTAGCGTATTTTTTATACTTGAAGTGCAAAAATATGAGATATTCATGTTTAATAAACGATTCTTTAAGTTTTGTAAGAATATATCTTCAAATGTGCAAAATATGAGCAAGGATTGAAGATTTGATCTTACTAATGTATTTTTTAAATGAGAAGTGCAAAATAATAAGATATTGATGTTTAATAAACGATTAATTAAGTTTTGTAAGAATATCTTCACTCGTGCAAATTATGAGCAAATATTGAAACTTTATCTTACTAACGTATTTTTTATACTAGAAGTGCAAAAATGTGAGATATTAATGTTTAATAGACGATTATTTTAGTTTTGTAAGAATATCTTCACTCGTGCAAATTATGAGCAAATATTGAAACTTTTATCTTACTAACGTATTTTTTATACTAGAAGTGCAAAAATATGAGATATTCATGTTTAATAGACGATTATTTAAGTTTTGTAAGAATATCTTCACTCGTGCAAATTATGAGCAAATATTGAAAGCTTTGATCTTACTAGTGTTTTTTTATACTAGAAGTGCAAAAATATGAGAGATTCATGTTTAATAAACGATTATTTAAGTTTTTTAAGAATTTATCTTCACATGTGCAAATTATGAGAAAGGATTAAAGATTTGATCTTACTAGTGTATTTTTTAAATGAGAAGTGCAAAATTATAAGATATTGATGTTTAATAAACGATTATTTAAGTTTGTAAGAATATCTTCACTCAAGCAAATTATGAGAAAATATTGAAACTTTTATCTTACTAATGTATTTTTTTATACTAGAAGTGCAAAAATATGATATATTCATGTTTAATAGACGATTATTTAATGTTTGTAAGAATATATTCACTCGTGTAAATTATGAGCAAATATTGGAAGCTTTTATCTTACTAGCGTATTTTTTATACTAGAAGTGCAAAAATATGAGATATTCATGTTTAATAAACGATTATTTAAGTTTTGTAAGAATATATCTTCACGTGTGCAAATTATGAGCAAGGATTGAAGATTTGATCTTACTAGTGTATTTTTTTAATGAGAAGTGCAAAATTATAAGATATTAATGTTTAATAAACGATTATTTAAGTTTTGTAAGAATATCTTCACTCGTGCAAATTATGAGCAAATATTGAAACTTTTATCTTACTAACATATTTTTTTATACTAGAAGTGCAAAAATATGAGATATTCATATTTAATAGACGATTAAATATGAATATCTCATATTTTCCCCAGTCATCTGCATCAAAGTGATAGACACACATAGCCATTGAGGATATCTCAGCCTCTATTTGACTCAAAGAACTACTTACTTGCTTACCCTGCATCCATTATAAAGAAGATTATGATGTGCCTCTAAGTACACACCTCTTCCTATTAATGACAAAATCCATGACCAAAATTTTAAAATCAAACTAAGGATATCTCTTCCCCCATTTGACTCAAAAAACTACTTGCTTGCCCTGCATTCATTGTAAAAAAGACTACGGTGTGCCTCTCAATACACACTTTTTCCCATTAATGACAATCCATGACAAAAATTTTAAATCAAACTGAATGGTTCCCAATGTAGTTAACCATTGTATTTCTAACACCATTTTATACCCTCCCAAAGTCAAAAATATAACATCAATTTCATAAACTTGACCTTGCAGTTTCCACGTGAAATTTTTGCATTCATACATATAGACATAACCTGCCCATTGGCCATATAAACTTGCAAAGGACATATTTTCCTCATTTTACACCCAACCTCTTTGGAGCATTTAAATCTAAGAAGTTATGTGTGCTTCCACACTCTACCAAAATATTCAATAACTGCTTACCTACATGACCTCCAGTCCTCATGGTTTGATAATTGTTCACTCCAATCATGGCATTCAATGAAATTTACGGCATAGTTTCCTCCTCACTTCCAGTTACACTAGCTACCCCTTGCTCAGTCAACACACAATCCTCATCCTCAATTTCCTCATTACAAGCAATTACTTCTAAATAATACATTTGTCCACTACACTTATGGCCAGGACTCGTCTTGTACCTCTGATCACAGTAAAAACACGAATGTTTTACCCTATTTCCGTCCATTAAACAATTATTTAAGTTTTGTAAGAATATCTTCACCAGTGCAAATTATGAGCAAAGATTGTAGATTTGATCTTAGTAGTGTATTTTTTAAACGAGAAGTGCAAAATTATAAGATGTTGATGTTTAATAAACGATTATTTAATGAATACCTATTTTTAGAAACGTAAGGCATAACAACAATAGTCTTAGGAGTAGAGAGTAAGGGTGAATACCTGTTTTTAAAAACACCTAGGGTAGCTTCTTGCATCTTTTCGAAACATTACACATCGGCTAACTTTGATGGCCTAAACATCCTCACAGCTAGCCCTATATCCTCTTTCAATCCCTCAATGAACAACCTAATGACATAAGCTTCTGGTTGCTCTACCTTATTCAGCAAAGCCTTAAAGGTACACCTGAAGTGTAGTAACTTGCCTCTAATTTTTTAACTCAACCATAGGATCTTCAAGCACATAATCAAATCTCTGCTTGATCTCAGTCTCATACAATTGCCAGGCCACATTATCACGCTTCCTCTCGAGAAACTGCTTATGCCAATTCAATGCTTTGTCAAACACATGCATTGAAACTAGGGGTGAGTCGCGGACCGGACCGGACCAAGAAACCGGTCCAAACCGGACCTATTTTGGTCTGGTCCTCAGTCCATTCTTTTCCTTATTTTCGGTCCTTGGTCCGGTCGGTCCTGTTCGGTCTTACAAAAATTGGAAATTATGCCTTGTTGGACGGACCGAAGACCCAAAGACCGGACCTGACCATTTTGGTCCGGTCTTCGGTCCGGTGTTTTTGCCAAAATCGGTTTTGGTCTGGTTCAGTTTTGGTCGATCCGGTCTGGTTTTCGGACCGTGAGCACCCCTAACTGAAACTAGCGCAATCCTTTGAGCATCATCTTGTATTCCATTAATAAAAAAGAACTGGTGAACTCTATATAACCAACCCTATACATCCTTACCTGAATTTGTAGAATTATAGCTTAGTAACTCTTCCATATTGTGGTTACTGGTGCCTTCACCACTACTAAGCCTATTGATCTCCCAAGTAGCAAACTGTTGGAACAACACCTCTAATACTTTCATTGATTTGATCCATAGCAGTCTCAATTTGAGCTAATCGAGTTTCTATAGTATTTGGGTGTAGCAACCATGATTTAAAGGAGTTATCATGTTTTTGTGAATTGATTACGCATTTGTGAAGTTATGGTGATCCAAAAAGTGAAATTGATCATTGTAAACGGTTATAACAGAGTGCTAACATAATTCACAAACTCAATTGCATAATCAATTTAGGAATCTCAAAGAAGAACAAGATTCGTGAAAATGATTGTTATTGGATATATGAGAAATCATGAATGAATGAAAATTACAAGTGAATGGGTATTTATAGTGAGTTCTAAGCCGTAACCGTTTTTTCCCTCCAAAACCGAAAACAACTAAAGTTTGACTTTAGCGTTGACTTTTCCAGTTTTGACTATTAATACTTCCACTTTGTGACATAAACCCAGGTTGAATATTTCCTGACCAAAAATAGAATATCATTTTCACATTATGTTGCAAGACGATTTGCTATTAGTCAATTTTCTTACTCATTTGCAACATAACGTAAAACAAGGAGGAAGAATAAAAGCAAGTCCTAATATGCCTCATATACATATATTAGTAGATCGTGTATTGGCATGTACAAGCCTAAAAGAAAACAGATGACAGAAGCTATTCCAGCCAATTTTAAGTAAGTGAGAAGATAAACCAAACCACTATCTGCCTTTTCACGGACATCAGATACAAAAGTGACCTCTCTTTCTATATTACCCTTCACAAGTAACCATACCTTACATCCCACTTGCACCATCTAGGTAACCATGGACGTTTCCATTACGAGCCAGTAAGACTTGCAGATGGGGAGCTAGTGCAGGTCTAGGAGTGTTGAGAACCGGTTGTGACGCTGGCTGGACATGTTCTGTTGGGAAAATTATCTTTTAACTAAGAGCGTTTGAGTAAACACAACCCATTAGACTTCCAAGCATGCGGCCAGTTGGTCGCAAGTTTTGGTCTGCTGGTGCATCAACTGAACCCTCCGATGCCCTTAGAACTTGACCTGGACACACGGGGATGCGCAAACACCAAAATTCTATATTAGCGCAAATGGGTCAATATGGGTTACACTTTAAAGAGGCCAAATAAGTTTAAAAAAAATAAAGTATGTACCATTAAAATGGATTGAAAGTGCATAAAACCTCCTAATCGTATAATTATAAAAAATATATTTGTCTTCACGCTCATCTCTCTCTAGTTATTAATAACATATAATTATATATAAGTGTACTTTATGTAAATATATTTAACACAATAGTTATTTATCGAAAGGAAGAAATACATTTTGCCTTTTTATTCATGTTAATAATAATTACATGTTCTACATTTCTACAATAAGGATCTGGATTTAAAAATAAAACGATTACGGGTGGCAAGGTAAACGGGTCAAAGCACAGAACCAGCCCGCAAACACGCAAATCAACCTCTAATTTGCATAGAACTTTCTGAATCATTTTACTTGAAAAACAGATTAGTAACTTATTTTGTTTTATAGTACTGAACACAAACATCCTGAAAAAACATAAGTATATCTGATTGTTGACTTGGTAATTGACCAATCCGTACATCAGGAGCAACACGTTCAGTTGAACGATTAGGGCTATGCCTTTTACAGAAGGACAATAGACGAATACATTGGTTCTCTTCATCCTCGTCTAGAGGGACCACTTGCAATCTGTCTGCATCTGCAAGTTGTATCGACGTATATATTTATAGAATATTAATCAATAACCGGTAACAAAAAAACCCGTGTAATTCACTCTTAACATAATAAAAAGAAATAAAGTTGGAAGACAAGAAAAAAATATCACATTAAAGCAAAACCAGGTAAACTCAGAAATAAAGAGATCAAAAGCAATTACCTCAGCACAAAATCCAACAGCACGAGCGCAAAGAGGATGATATGCAACATAACAAGCATTGTTTGAACACTGCATTAGCATCTCAAAGTAAGATACAAGGGTAGAATAGTGACATACAATAAACAGATTAAAGTAAAGATGGTTCTAACTAGTATAAGGAAGGCCATGAAACTTTCACACCTTATTACAGTACAGAGTCCAAGCAATAATAACAAACATTTACCTGGATACAAGCTCCATAAGGAACACCACAAATGCTACATAAAAGCTTCCAACGGTCCTGAAGAAACAAACAAAAAAAACATACTTATTTAAGGGCCTTAGACTTTTTTCAAACAATGCAAACTGATCTTTCTATCCATAAAATTTTTCTGAGTTCTCTTTATAGATTATAAATAGTGTTTTTAAGGAGAAGCAGACAACCTAATACGGAGAAGTGAAATGCAACCTAATACTGGTGATTACCTTACTAATTTTGTTCATACCATCAACTGGCTCCATTTTTTTGATATCAGATAAGCAAGTTTCTAAAAAAGAGAAGATGTTAAGGATCTGAAATTATTAATCAAAACCAAGGACTTAAAAACAAGACTAGAACCTGGTATCCACATAGCACATGCAAGATGAGCCCAGCGACCATTTGTTTGTAGGCGTCAATTGCACCTCCACAAAACAGTGAGTTACTACATCAACTATCATTATTTGAGGTCCATTAAAATTTTTAGATCATGGTGATCCGACTAACATGAGCATGAGCTTGCTTTCTCGAGAATCTCTAATTGTTGTATATCATAACTTGTACTTTAGTTTAGAATCTGAAAGTATAGATCCCAGTTCTTCAGTGTGACATGAGCAAGTACCTGTAACTGGACAAAGGCAGCAGGGTGGAGAAACTTCAGGTGCCCCTAAACGACATAAGTTGCATCGCCAAAGGACTCCGTCAACAGATCATTTCCACAAAACAACTAGCAAGACACCTGATGATTATATAGACAACACAGATATTTCAGGATCAATTACAAAATGACAATAAATAGAGGACAAGCAGAGATAAATGAAGGATCAGTGGTAGTCAAGAAACGTAATACACTTGATATTAAGTGACTCCTAAAGCAATTAAAATGCTGGGTTGTAATATAACAAAAACATGGATGCTGCTTAGTGCTTACCATCATTCTGCACTTGTCACACTGCAGGAACAACTTATTGGCATATTCCTGAATGGATGATTAATTATATTAGATAATAATGTGTATTTTTATATTTTGTCTGAAATAATGAAAGAAAAACTGCATTGTTTTATAGAGTCAGGAAAAAAGCAAAGAAAATTTTTCACCTCATCCATGTGACAAACATTGCACTTATCGAGGTCCTTCCAGTTAACATGAACAGGTCTATAACCAGCTGGCATGTGGTGTGTGCTCTTTGATGTCAACTTCGAATTTGATGCCCCCTACAACTACATTGACTATTATACAAGGCTAGAAAACCAATTTCAGCTAGCAAAAAATAATCTGTCTTATTGAGTGAGCCTAACTATTGCAACAACAATCCGAAACCATGAACTTTATACTCAAGAGTAAAGCCATGGTAGGGTGGGGATAACATGTATTCAATACTTGTATAATATGACAAGAAAGTTATAGGTGAGTTACCTGTATAGGTCTCAAAACATATCAGCACCCGATTTAAAGAAGCTTTCAGATGCAGCTTTTGCCTGTGAATTATCAAAAATGCTTGAATGCATCTATCTTATTTTTTCGTAAATTATATTCTTGCACGCTGAAGGATCTGCCCCATCATACTGCATGAAAGAGTTTCACATCAAGCAATCGGAACAAATGACTGGATAACAATGAAGCAAATGAATGAGCATACCAAGAAGTCGCAACAACAGTTAAATAAAACGAGTTATAGGCATGGAGTTTAAAAGACCCAACTAGCAAAAAGTACCAAAGGGAACAAAGCTAAAATGAAGAAGAAGAAAAAGAGTTGATTAAGCAGTACCTGATCTCCATTATTTTTATGGTCAGGTCAAATAATGTAATACCAGTAAATCATAAGAAATTAAAGCAGTAATAGATAAAATAAAATGAAAATTTACCTTTTTACCGCGCTCCCACCACTCCTGAGGGCTGCTAACAACCCGCATAGCCTGTGCTACTGAATCATCCAACTTTCTGATTTGAACAAGTCCCCTCATTTTCCAGTAGTCAAACATTGGCTTTGAGAGCTCCTCTTTGTTCTCACATATCCATAGCCTTTGTCTCATTCGAGTAATAAAACACCATGTCTTGCCTCGGTAAATGTCAGGAAAGATTGAGGATGTTTCTTATCGAGCCAGTCATATTTTGTAACACCCCCAAAATGGGTCGCAGCGGAATAAGGATCCGGGAGCGTTACTTCATAATAACATTGCACAAGACATGAGAGAACGGCCACTAAACGTGTCGTTTGAAAATGATACATTGGATTTAATAAATTATTGTTACAAAAGCTCAACGGCTAAACTTGTTCATTCTTGAAAATGCAAGGATTTTTCTACATGACAAATATCCCCAAAATGTGATGCACGTAAATCTTTATAGAAATGACTCCACAATGTAGACCACCAATGTATCCTTGTTTCTTGTACCTTATTAACCTGAGAAAAACATGCTTAAAACGGTCAACATAAAGTTGGTGAATTCATAGGTTTATATATGTATAAATCCGGACAGCAAGATTTCCCCGTGATAAATATCACAAAATGCCATTACGTTTACCTAAGCTCATGACACTGAAGCTCGACATATATGAATATTGCCTACATTGCCCATGATGATGTTCAACCCGAAACATCCCACATCCGACATGCTATAACGTTCGTTCCCGGTGATAGCTAGTCACCCGAACGGGGATGTCAATCCCAAATAGATCTATTTATAACACTCGCGCTTCCAATCCAGAAATTAACAGTTCATGATACCGGGCATATTGGGTTCAAGCTACTTAGGCAAAGCGTAATCAATATATAAAAATGTCCACTTGCGTTCAATTATAAAACAAAGCATGTTTCTCCCCCAAAACTTGTAAATCATAGAAATTGTAAAAACATGGGGCTATGAACTCACCTTGAGTTAACGGATCAGTAATCTAAATTACAACTGGAAATGCGTCACAACTACGCCCGAATGCAACCTAAATAAGCATAGGTCGTATAAGTACTAAGTACCTCGATTAACTAATGCCATATATAATCCTACATAGCTCATCACCATCTATTTGTATTAGTGAAAACATATTTATAAAGTCATAACGCTTATAAATATCCCAATCGTAAAAACAACGTAACTTCTTCGTTTTAAGTCCGTTTCTTATGTTTCTTACGCCCACGCTTTCGTATTAAGATGATATATAAAAATATTACATTTTTATATTTTGAAACCCTCTGATGAACAATACTTTTTACTGTTCATGACGTTTTATAAATTTAATTATCGTAAACCCGTAAATGTAATAACTTATTCGTTTTAATCCCGATTTTAGCGATTCTTTCGAGCACGTCTTCGTAATTGAAAGATGTATCAAAAATGTCACATTTTATAAGTTTGGGTCTGCTGATGAATAGTAACTTTTACTGTTCATAGTTTATAAAATTACTTTTATAAACTTTAATTATCGTAAACGTCGTATTTTATTCGTTTTAGCTCCGTTTTTAGTGATTCTTTCGAGCACGTTCTCGAAATTGAAAGTTCTATTTATTTATGATGTTTTTCCAAAAATAAAGTCCCTGATGAACAGTAACTTTTTATAAAATTATTTTTATAAAAGTATTATTATCGTAAACTCGCGTAATTCATAACTCCTTCGTTATTAATCGAAAAATTATGATTCCAAATGTTTTGAAATCCTAAAATTATATACTTGCTGTTAAAAATATGTTTATATTTTTAATAGATGTGAATAGTAATTGGTTTTTATAAAATTTATTTTATAAACACGTTTAATTAGCGTATAACTTAAAATTAGCGTATCTCCTTCGTAATAAATTGGTTTTTCGAGTTCTCTACATGTCCACGATCCTTGTGACATGTAGTATCTTTATAAAGTGTCAAACTTACTGCCTAAAATACAAAATACAATAACCCTTTTGTATTTCTTAAGTGTACTCATTTTTATAACTTGTTTTATATACTTTTCAACTTAATAAATACCACAAGTCCTTATATCATATCTCTTACATATTATTAGGTCCATTAGTCCATATACTATCCAAGTGTCCAAGTTAACAAATCCTTAACAAGGCTTTTAAATCATAAACTTTTTTAAGTAACTTTTAATTACTAGTTTATACATACACTTTTTATACTTAAACCAACATGATACCATACTTATAATCCCATTATAATATGATATTACCAACCTCATAACATATGTAAAAGTGTACAAAATCATAATCATAAGTAAAAATACATTTTACATGTTCAAAAGTGTCCTAAATGATGATTTGCTACATAAAACTTATATATACATAAAATGATAAATGTAAAGTCATTAAGAGTTTTAGATAAACTTATGATGATGCAAGATGATAACCCATAATATCTAAACCCTTGTTTAGATATAAAACCAAAGCTTACAAGCTTAGAAAACCCTAATCCAAATAGAAACCCTAATCTTGCTTTTCTTTTGATTAACCCTCTTAATCAACCAAACAAGCTTCCAAACCTTTTTGTATCACCTTATATATGTTCTTAGTTACTTATATAAGTGGTAAAATAATTTTTATGAATTTCTTGTGGGTTTTGGGTTGATGTCGTGGGTGATTGTGAGAAAAAGGAGAGAAAAAGTGAAGTTTTTGTTAAGGAAATGCAAGTGTGTAAGTTATCTCTCTTGCTAGTACTCTTATATACACTTATCACTAGTCAATGCAAGTATTACCAAGACCAAAATGACTAAGAGGTAGCAAAGGGGGAGGGGGGCAACATTGGAGACAAAGGGAGGGAAATAAGGGTGACTAGTTGGTCAAGTTTACTATGCATAGCTAGGTCTTACTAACCCTAATGTGTACATGGTCTAAGTGATTAATGAAAATGTCTTGGTGTTCCCTTAGGTGTATATCATCCCATGAAATTATAGGATGAGGTTTACTAGCACTTTCTTGCATAAAATGGAAGTAAAAGTTATAATGTAATTGTAGTTTTTATATTAAAGTGTATACTTGCAATTTGTGTAAGTCTTGATTGTTTTATATACGTGGGGCGTCCCAATATATAAGTGTGGGTAAAGTTTTATAAACTTTGATCATTGGAAATAAAAAAAAGTATTTGTTGAAGCGTAGGTTTATTTTTGTGGTTCCGGGAATGCCTAAACTTAATTTATCGCGAAACGTAAACACTTTACATAACCGATAAAATAAAATGAACAAACATTATAATTATTCTCAAAAAAATAATTATCTAACACTTGGTTGACGTAAATATTAATTAGGTTGACGCCCGTTTACGTTGAATGATTATATTTAACTTACCCGATTTAACCAAATGACGCGAAATAAAAGCGAACGCGTAAAAGTCCAAAATAAATAGTTGAATTGTCGAAGTCGTAAAAGATGTGAAAATGTGGGTTGTCACATATTTCTTCATGTATCCATATATAACTCTCCACTGGTCTTTCAAAGGGGATGTCCCAAAAAAGTTGTACAACAATACGTCCTGAAATTAGAAAGAATACAAGTTTTTCAATAAATTTTTTGTGACAAAAGTTTTTAACAGAATATTATTAAGTCACTTACGTGAAACTCAAGTCCCTTACACTCCAGTATAGTGAGAACAAGAGCTTGTCTTCAAACATATTCACAAATTTCAGTCTTTGCGCGTTCATCACGTACCAATATGACTTGTTCAGCACCAAACCCCACAACTTCTCCACTACTTTCACTGCCACCAAAGATTGTTACAATTGCATTTTTGTCGTTACTAGATTCCAGTAAAACAGGAGATTCTCCAGAAATAAGACTAGTTTCAGGCGCTAGATTATCAATTGAGTGAACAAAGTAATAGTATAAAATGTCAATGACACTCTGAGCTAAATCAAGCACACCAGCATGAGTTCTAAAGTTCTGTTTTAACTGAGAAATCTCAGATAAAAGACTTTTTTCTCGTTTACCAGATGATCTAGAGCTTAAGAACTCCTTATAGAACATATATCGTATTTCCTGAAACCTAAAGTCAATCCCTCTTGCAATTGTTTGTGCAGTATCACCCGCAAATATAAAGCCCTCGTCAACATTTTAGGAAATATATTTGAAAAGAGAAATTTGCCTCATACTAAGATCTTGCACTTTATCGATGTACACAAAATCCATTTGATCACCTCCATATTTCCCATTTTTAAGCCTACAATGAATGTCATTTACAAAATCTCCCAAATCAAACTCTCCACAAGCAGTCTTCATCTTTTCATAGGCTTGAAAGAGTTTGTAAACAATCTCTCTATTCTCTTTTATTAAAGTAGAAGAACGACTTTTGGGCAATAAAGAGTAGCCCTCGTAGCTTAATCTACCGTCACTGCATTCCCCTGCTCGCAAGCCTCCTTTTATATGAGAAATAATTTTGGTGAAAACTCTGGAACAATCCAGCTTTTTTGTAAGATTTGAGTTGAAGTGGGGCCAATAAACTGAACAAAATCTGTCAAATGTAACCTCCCTTAGTCTTATTAAAGTTTACATTGCAACAGATCTTGAACTTATAATGTTGCCATTGGTATGTTCTTAAATACACATACCTTTTACCTATTAAAACGAGCCTAAATGACCAAAAACGGACATAAAATGCCAAATATATGTGTGTTTTGCTATTTATGATGTGCAGGTAACGGATATTCATAAAAGGACAAAAACGAGGCAAAACCGACAAAACCGAGCACGGGAATGAAAAGAGCGTCAAAGTTAAAAAGTCAAAGTCAACAAGTCAAAGACGAAGCCAAAACCAAAGAAATCTTATCAGGCCAACCCGTACCCAAATTAATGGGCCAAGTCAGCCCAATAAGCTTTTTGAATAATTAAAAGTCAAGTTAAAAAGCCCAAATTCCTTTTAAAATCAAACTCGGCCCAAAACAATTAAATTAAGCCCAAACACTTAACCCCGTTAACCCCAAACCATATATCCGTTGAATCCAATTACACCACAAGTCCCTGGGTTTTGCATCGTTAGTCCTTATGGACTAACCTTGCTAGTCCTTAAACTCTTACACCCTTAGTCCCTCAACCTAACCCTGTTACCCTTAAATCTGTTATCCCCAAAACATATAAAACCCCTTTCTCGCCTAAAAGCAATATTCATTCATCTCTTTCTCTCGACTTCTGCACCAACAAACAAAACATCACCATCCCACTAAACCCCACATCATAACACAACAAATCCATGTTGGCAATCCCCTAAATCCCTATTCGTTAAAAGGTTTGAAGAAAGAATCAAGGGCTTGGATTAAAGGACTTGGAGAGCAAGATAAATGGATGGCTGTGATGAAGATTTCGAGCTCCTCACAGAAGAAACACAACAAACACAACTTAAAGCTTCACAAATGGCTATAAATAGGAGCTTTTGGTCACAGTAGAAAATGTGTGATTTAGGAGTAGTGTAGCTTGTTTTAAACTTATTTCCAGCTTATTTTTACTTATTGTCTTTAACTTTCAAGTCTTGTAACCCTCTTTTAAATTAATGCAAATTTAAGTGTTCAAGTTTTATAAAATCTGTTCTTAAGCTCTTTAATGTTCTCAAGCTCATTATTGTTTACAAGTCTCTTTTATAAGCTCTTATAAGCTTATGCAATCTGTTCTAAACTTACCAAAAATTACTCATAAGTGTTCAAAAATCATGGAGCATGGTAAATTGTGGATGGCCATGGTATTAGTGCTTCATGGGAAGCTATAGGTTGATTTGAAAGCTGTTTGGGTTGTTTAAGTTCTTTTAAATAGAGTGGGAGATGACATTGCAACTCATTGCTATTTTTGGCATTGGTCAGGTACATTCTATTTACTTTATTTCAGGATAAAATTTAACTCAGCAAATATGCTAAAACTTCAAAACTCTATGAACATGATAACTTAGCTGTTCATCCCTAGCGAATCCACAAGTTTTAGCACTCTTTCATAAACTCTTTTCTGTGAACTTAGCTTTTCTGCATTTAGCCTTTTTTATCAATAAAAAAGGTTTTTTACAAATGGGGAAATATGTAGTAACAGTTGGTATATCGTATGTTGTAGTAGTAGGTGGTTTGTGTGTAATTTTGTTATAAACTTGTTTGACATCGATATATATTTTGAACACACACCAAACAATATATCAGCGGATTGCTTCTTACGAAGACTCTAACGATTTCAAAAGATATGTGAGGTAAATTTCAGATAATTGTGCACCGACTCTATTTGCTTGCTAGTTTTTAGCAAATAATTATCAAACAAGTGAACTTGGAATTATACAGTTCTTAGCTAATACGTGTTAAATGATCTCTTGAAGGAAACTTCTTATACCTATTAAGCTGGGAGGTGAGGCAATTTTATGGGCTGCTGGAAAGTTGGAAACTAACCACAATGGTTTACCGACTTTACCTTCCTCTGCAAATGTCAAGAACCAGGTGTTACAAGACGCTACTAAACATGAATCTTAACCATCCGTTGAAGAAGAATCAACTATTGTTCAAAGCCCAGACCTATCTGAAATAAAGAAGACAAACACATTGCTCTAATTCCCACTCAATTATATATTGGTGCCTTAAGAAATGTGAACATGCGGTTGTTGTACTCCAGTATAATACTATTGTATGTGTTACGACACTTCCTTGGTTTGTAGCCTTTTAATCATAGTTGGAATACTATATTAGCATTTTACCAAAGCGTGTCAAGAGTGAAATATATAAACATAACCATAATGGTTGGCCAATGTTTCATAACTAAAGAAAATGAAGTTCAAATGACACGTTACAATTTGCATGTTCGGCTGATCCACATTTACCGTTCATGGTACAAAAAGGTACCGTTGTCACAGTTTATGCACACATATTAGACAAATCAAAAATCAACTCTATGATGATGAATATACATCATATCGTGTATGATGTGCACACATGTCAGACATAATAGGCTTATAAAATGTTGTTCAAAAAAGAGTATAAAAAATATATAAGTATAACGATACTTCCGCCTTTCCTTTGCGGCTTCATGACGTAAGCCTCTGGCTGTTCAACAGCATTCTTGACAGCCTCTGTATCATCTTGAAGCTAGAATCCAACAAAGCAATCTCGAAGCTTGGCAATGTCATCTTTGTTTTCAAGAAACCTGCTCCCACAACACGACCCACTGAATAGCTTAACAGACTTACATACAGCCAGGGGAGGCTCAAGGGTAAGACAACTAAGCTAAGGCTTTAGGCCCCTGATTTTTCAAGGCCCCAAATTTTACAAACGACAAAGTCCGTTATACCAATTTTTCGGCCATGATATCTAATGCCCGAATTTTAAAAGGCCTTATTCGCTAAAACGGGTAAATAAGTGAGAATTTTGAGTCTTTTTAACTCCATTCTTTAATTTTAAAAATCCAAAATCAATATTCAATGCAGATAAAAACCCCATCATCTTTAGATCATGAGGGTTTTAGAAGACCTAAACATGGTATAAATGATATGATACTTGAGAATTTTGAGTCTATTTTGCTTCTTAGGCCTTCAATTTATAAAAAGCTAAGTATAATACTTTATGTAAATAAAAAGCTTGTGTTATTGCATGATAGAAACAAAGAGTAAGTGAATAAGCTAATTTTGCTATTCTATAAATCAAAGTCTTTGCTAGAATTCTTTTAAACATTTGGTTTTTCTTATTTTTTCATTCTTATTTTTTAATCTCTACTTTTATAACAGAAGTCTCATTATAGAATTTCGCTTTAGGCCTCTACAAAGGTTGAGCCATCCATGCATACAGCATACTCGAAACCATAGTTAGTTCCCAAATTACCAAATACCCCTACACTTGTTGGTCTCCGAAAACTTCTCAAAGTGTTTAATTTGTATGAGCTATCAATTTACCAATAAATCTTAAGTTTTAATCCATCAATCGTTACTATTACCACTCAATTACGTTAGGTTTTACAAGCTCGTGCTGAACTTTCTTAGTGCTAGTTAAATGGTAAGAGATTGAAGGGAACTTGATGGCTGACGACTCTTCCATCAATAGTTTTGCTTTCCACTCCTACACGATACAATATAGATGTAAAAAGGATTCCTTAAACAAAATTTTTATGATGGTTTAAAAATTCTACTAACTAATTCAGATGGGTAACAGTGGGTGCATAGCCAGCTCTAAATTATATGACCAAAATGTTCTCACTATCCCTAAAATCTTATTTAATCAGAATCGTTCAGATAAGAAGATAATTAATTATCAGTTAGAATACAAACACTTACAGAGTTCCATCCGAAAGCATAATTCCTTGTGCAAAGATTTTAGCCCGTGTCTTTCGAATTGTTGTGATGTTATGTGTGTTGATTAGCTCAGGATAACATATCAACATTAGTTTTATAACTAATTCTGTCTCAGGGGTGTTTAGAAATGAGGTTTGAAAGTGATTATTGCGACTTAGAGGATCACATATTCACAGTAATACATGATTACTTTTATTAGGCGATCACTTTTACCCAAACACAATTTTTTTCATCTAATGTGATTTAAGTTTAAAATGCAAGTCCAAACTTCCTCGTATATGAATCTTCAAATCTTTTCAAATTTACTTGAGATGGAAATTTTGACCTGTTTACTTAGTATTATCTATATTTCTGCTGAACTTTAGCTTTTCCATGAGATCAAGACTATGGGTCCAGATGTCAATGGTACCTAGACCAGTCAAACATTTAACAAACCAGTAGACCTAAAATGAGCTAAACAGGTCAATTATTGTTCCATTACATTTTTTATCTGTAAAAGATCTAAAGATGCATCAATAATGTGATTATGGGTTAAGCGGTAAAACTAATTAAACCAACACCAAAAAAGTTACCCATTTTAATCTGTTACCTCATATTCATCTTGCCACGCATAGGAAATCAAATACCAGATAAGTTTTGGTTGTGGAGTATGAGTAATAACTCCAACTGCTAATGCAACTACCAATCCTACTACATACCTAGTAGTAGACCATGCGCCATGGGTGAAACAAACTCCCCAAGATCCATATACGTGAAGCTGATTTAGTATCGTCCTAGATAGCCATAGTGGAGTGAATACCCTCTGAATTATGTCTCGTTGGCTGTTTAGTTGAACTATGAAGTCCATGGTACCAAGAATTTTATCCTGTTATCCTGAAATAACAAACTCAATCACTAAGGCCCTAAACGTCGAGGGTTTGGCAGTAACGAAATGCAATGGAAGGTTTGAAAAATGTTGATTCAATTTGCAAAAAGATGCTAGCTTCAAGTTCTTACCCCATCCCTACACATAGAATTAATCCAAACCAAAACACGCATCTTAAGTGGCCAAGACAAGCTGCTAAAACAGAGTGATAGAAAGAGTGAAAGAATATCCGTACAGCAATAAGGCAAAAGAAGTCCTTCCTGGAACATTGATTTTAAGTCAGAAAATGTTACAGTTCTAAAGTAAAAAGTGTCTCAAATATGTATTTCTAATTTTAATTAGCACCTTAAAAATAAAGTACAAAGTTACCAAACCTATCGATGCATCTCATTATCTTTGACCATATTGATAAGTCACCTCGTGGATAATGAGTAGATGTGGCAATTTCAGCAGATTATTAGTTAATGGGTCAATATGGGTTATGTTTTTTCTCTAATTGTCAAAAGGGTAAATAAAAATAAATATTTAAAAATAAACAGGCCGATTTGCTCGAATGGACAAAAAACGTTTGGGTCAATCTAACCCGTACCAAAGCTTATTTGTTTTGCTAACCAACATGCCCATTTTGTCTCTTTTAGTATAGAGACGTCAATTCGTATTAACAACTTCTGTCCCCCAACTCATCCATGTGAGGTTACATCAGTGGATGGTTGAGGCTAAATTTTAAAAGATTCAAGCTTCTGTAAGCATTCCAACCCGCTGAATAGCCCGCGCTCAGATCAGTTTCATTACCATTTTCCTTTATTTGTTGTAGTTTATCCTGTTAACTGACATTTATAGTTGTGTTACATAATTTCTCATGAATGCATCAATCTAGGATAAACTAAAAGTTTAGAAGGAAATGGGTCAAAAGTTACCCCAAAGTAAC
This sequence comes from Tanacetum coccineum, assembly GCA_026074375.1. Lineage (NCBI taxonomy): Eukaryota > Viridiplantae > Streptophyta > Magnoliopsida > Asterales > Asteraceae > Tanacetum > Tanacetum coccineum. The sequence goes on along the minus strand of BQNB010018809.1, from coordinate 40,976 downwards.
CCACATGGTATGTTTGAACACCGTAGTCTTCTTATTAAAGCAACTCAAGTCAGACCTTCAACTGAAACTTAATCTTAGCAACAGTACACTTGTAACCATACATATGAGTAGGGTTATGCTACCATGAAAGGTATACGGTTAGCACATATACAATGATAATTTTTGTAAAAGAAAATCATTGATTTACCTAGTGTATGATATACATATAAGAAGGATGTTTTAAATGCTTCACAAGCTCCTTGACCATGGTCACCACATAGTGACAACTATATTCAGCAAACATGATCTGCAAAAAAAATTGAACACAAATGGAAACATTTAATTTCATAAAAATACAAATATACACAACAAATTTAAACTTTTGATACATAATGTTCTCATATAATCCAATATATTTTCATCCGTCCAAAATCAAACCTGAGAGAACCGGCCAAAACCTATAAAAATGAGTGATCCAGGCCTGATCGGGTTGATTTTCTTTTTATTATTCGTATAGTTCTTGGGAATGAGAGAGTCATGCTGGTGTTTCAGATTCAAATATCAGTTGAAGATCCAAATGGGCAGCTCATTTTCATCTAGTACACTAATTGTAGTCAACCAATTATTAGCTACATAATATCTTTAATACATTATACATTTCATAACCTAGTGATTACTTATTACCATAAAGATGCAAAAACATACACATCATCCCATCACCACTCAGTTTATAAAAGGGGTTCTAAACTTCTTTCTATACACATTTACTAAGAATTATCATGTAGCAACAAAGTTTTAAAGACACTCACTCTCTTCGCAGTCTTGAAGATGCCTCAAAAGAGATGTTTTTCATTCTTGAGGTTTGCAGTCTTGAAGATGATCAACTTCTTTATCTTTCTTTTCAGAATCATTGAGCTTCATCCTATTCTCATCAGGTAATTGACTTGGTGGAAGATCATCATTATTCTCTATCTTTTGATCATCAAGCTTAAAATAATAAAATATTATAATTTTAATAAGTCGACTAAAAGACGAAAATTATATTTTTTGAAACTTTTCTAACTTGTTTAGTATAATTAAACGCCTCGTTTCTTATAACTTAAATGATGAATTAATAAGAGTACCGAATAAAACAAAAAAAAAAAAAAAAAAAAAAAAAAAAAAAAAAAAAAAAAAAAAAAAAAAAACAAAAAAAAGAGTACCGAATAGTATTGCCGATATAATATATAGCATAATCATAAATATATATATATCTTAAATATAATATATATATATATATATTAAATTACTATTTTACGTAACCCGCCCGACGGGCGGGTTCGCTTCATAATTTTTTATTGAGAAAAGGTTTGTGTGAGTTTGGCATAATAACTGCGAGTGTTCAGTCCAGTTGGCCATGAACGGATCAAAACAGTTCAGTTAGGTCTGGGTGGGTGTATTTTGGTACGGTCAATTTTAACCGGTTCTGCTAGGTCCGGGTTGGTCTGTTTTGGTCCGGTCAATATCATGTCATTATAGTTTTAACATCTTGATTTTTTTTTTGATATTTAATAAGGAAATTTCTTTTTAGTCCCAGTTTTTGGTAACATAGTTAGTATCCAATGTCTTTTTTATGAACACGTAATAGTAAAGTAATTACGCATGTAAGAAATGTTTGTTAGAAAAAGTTTTTTAAATGTTACATTTATGTAATGAATGTATAATGTTGAATATAAATGTTTATTTGCATGGTAGTACAAACTAACACCATTTGTGTATTTAAGTTTTATGTAGTAAATGAGTATAAGATCAAAGTTGTAATTTTTAAATTATTTAATTAAAAATTATTATAAGGAGTATAAGATCAAAGTTGTAATTTTTTAAATTATTTAATTAAAATCAATGCACCATATTTCAATGTGCTCCATCTTGTTTTTTCCGTTACCTGACCTGCCAACCCGACCATTATGCCGCATCGATGATACTGTTACCACTTTTGATCTAATTATGTGGTTACTTTGTCCACAGGATTTTTTGGCAGCTGCTTATGCATTATTAGGTTGGTAACTTATCTAAATTTTCTTTTACGAATGTAAATAGGAGATGTAAGAACTCCTTTCCACAGTTGAACCCAAAATCGGTAAAAGTGAACAGACATAATTTCTCTCTGTCTGAGAAGGTGTTTATGAGACTTTTTGAACAACTTCCTGACTTTGCATTCCATTTGTTATCCTCTTGTAAAATGTGTCAAAGGCTGATAATTCAACATCTTATATTTATTTTTTGCTGATGCTTATTTCACTTATCAATGTTCTTTTTAACCAGAGTGGGAGACGACACTGCAACTCATTGCTATTTTTGGCATTGGTCAGGTACATTCTATTTACTTTATTTGAGGATAAAGTTTAACTCAACAAATATGCTAAAACTTCAAAACTCCACGAACATGATAACTTAGCTGTTCATCCCTAGCGAATCCACAAGTTTTAGCACTCTTTCATAAACTCTTTTCGGTGAACTTAGCTTTTCTGCATTTAGCCTTTTTTATCAATTAAAAAGGTTTTTTTACAAAGGGGAAATATGTAGTAATAGTTGGTATATCGTATGTTGTAGCAGTAGGTGGTTTGTGTGTAATTTTGTTATAAACTTGTTTGACATCGATATATATTTTGAACACACACCAAACAATATATCAGCGGATTGCTTCTTACGAAGACTCTAACGATTTCAAAAGAGATGTGAGGTAAATTTCAGATAATTGTGCACCGAATCTATTTGCTTGCTAGTTTTGAGCAAATAATTATCAAACAAGTGAACTTGGAATTATACAGTTCTTAGCTGATACGTGTTAAATGATCTCTTGAAGGAAACTTCTTATACTTGTTAAGCTGGGAGGTGAGGCAATTTCATGGGCTGCTGGAATGTTGGAAACTAACCGCAATGGTTTACCGACTTCACCTTCCTCTGTAAATGTCAAGAACCGGGTGTTGCAAGATGCTAAAAAACTTGAATCTTAACCATCCGTTGAAGAAAAATCAACTGTTGTTCAAATCCCAGACCTATCTAAAGCAAATAAGACAAACACATTGCTCTAATTCCCATTCAATTGTATATTGGTGCCTTAAGAAATGTGAACATGCGGTTGTTGTACTCTAGTATAATACTATTGTATGTGTTACGGCACTTCCTTGGTCTGTAGCCTTTTAATCATAGTTGGAATATTATATTAGCATTTTACCAAAGCGTGTCAAAAGTGAAATATATAAACATAACCATAATGGTTGGCCAATGTTTCATAACTAAAGAAAATGAAGTTCAAATGACACGTTACAATTTGCATGTTCGGCTGATCTACATTTACCGTTCATGGTACAAAAAGGTACCGTTGTCACAGTTTATGCACACATATCAAACAAATCGAAAATCAACTCTATGATGATGAATATACATCATATCGTGTATGATGTGCACATATGTCAGACGTAATATGCTTATAAAATGTTGTTCAAAAAAAGAGTATGAAAAATATATAAGTATAACGGTACTTCCGTCTTCCCTTTGCGGCTTCATGACGTAAGCCTCTGGCTGTTCAACAACATTCTTGACAGCCCCTGTATCATCTTGACACCAGAATCCAACAAAGCAATCCCAAAGCTTGGCAGTGTCATCATTGTTGTCAAGAAACCTGCTCCCATAACACGACCCGCTGAACAGCTTAACAGACTTACATACAGCCAGGGGAGGCTCAAGGGTAAGACAACTAAGCTAGGGCTTTAGGCCCCCGATCTTTCAAGGCCCTGAATTTTACAAATGACAAAGTCCGTTATACCAATTTTTCGGCCATGATATCTAATGCCCGAATTTTAAAAGGCCTTATTCGCTAAAATGGGTAAATAAGTGAGAATTTTGAGACTTTTCAACTCCATTCTTTAATTTTTAAAAATCCAAAATCAATATTCAATGCAGATAAAACCCCCATCATCTTTAGATCCTGAGGGTTTTAGAAGACCCAAACATGGTATAAATGATAAGATACTTGAGAATTTTGAGCATTTTCTATTTTGTTTCTTAGGCCTTCAATTTATAAAAAGCTAAGTATAATACTTTATGTAAATAAAAAGCTTGTGTTTTTGCATGATAGAAACAAAGAGTAAGTGAATAAGCTAATTTTGCTACTCTATAAATCAAAGTCTTTGCTATAATTCTTTTAAACGTTTGGTTTTTCTTATTTTTTCATTCTTATTTTTTAATCTCTACTTTTATAACAGAAGTCTCATTCTAGAATTTCACTTTAGGCCTCTACAAAGGTTGAGCCATCCTTGCATACAGCATACTCGAAACCATAGTTAGTTCCCAAATTACCAAATACCCCTACTATAACATTCTGTATTTTCAGGTCATTTACGACGTCATCTATTTTAATAATTATTTTTTTTCGTACGCGTTTACTTTTAATTCTCATTATATAGTAAAATCGCGTAAACTAAAAATCAACAATTAACGTAAACGGACACCAAACGAATTAAAGTTTTCGTCAAGCAAGCAATATATTATTTTTACGAAAGTAATAATCAACTTTTTATATTTTATTTTTATTGGTTGCGTAAAGTGATTACGTTTCGCAATAAAATACGTTTAGGCATACCCGGAACCACCAAAACTTTTCTACGCTTCAACAAATACCCACATTTATACCCAATACATAAAAGTTACAAAAATATATCATATATATCATACATGGGACGAAATTGTAGCAAATTATACAAAGAAATATAAGAAAAATCTTTCAACTAGTCTTTGTACATCTTTTGCTCATTAAATCTTACCATACTTTGTTCCCTTTTGACCATAGTCTTCCTTAAGACCATGAGATGTGTTTTTGACTAACTATTGCATTCTTTTTTACCAAGACTTACCATATATACATGCATACTAGAGATAGGAACTCATACAAGTAAAACACTTAACTAGAAAATCAAAAACTCTCCATTTCTCTCCTCTCTAGCTCACGGCATACCACAAAGACCATACTCAATCCATACAAAATTTTCTACAAACATTTACACACATTCCTACAACATATCTAAGATACCTCAAGGTGATTTGAAGCATTGGTTAACCATTTAAAAGGATTAAGCAAGATTAGGGTTTTTATTAGAAAACTAGGGTTTCAAGAGTGCAAGCTTTGGTTTTATATCTAAACAAGGGTTTAGATACTTTGGTTCATCACACTACATCTCATTAAGGTTATCTATAAACCTTTATGTCTTTACTTTTATCATTTTTATGTGTTTACATGTTCTATATAACTAAATCACCATTTAGGGTTTTAAACATGTTAAATGGATAACTTACTTGTGGTTATGATTTTGAACACTTTTACATATGTTGGGTAGTTGATAATATCATGGAATAAAGGAATTATAAGTATGGTAACATGTTTGTTAAAGTATAAAAAGTTCAAGTATAAACTTGTAGTTAAAAAGTATATAAAAACAAAGTTATATAAATAAACCCCAAAAGATATATAGGGGCTGTTTTGGTTCGTATTTTGTAACAGCTAGATTATACTTTATAAAGATAGTACGTCTCATGACGATTCCAAAAAGATAAGAAACTCGAAAAACGGATTAATAACGAAAAAGATACGGTAAAAACAAGTTATACGTTAATAAACGGAGTCGTAAAAGAATTTTTATAAAAACTTTTTATAAAAATTATTCAAACAGCAAGTTTGGCATTTTTAACAAATTATACATATTTTTAGGATTCCAAAATGATAAGAATCGTAATTTTTCAATTAATAACGAACGAGTTATGAATTTCGCGAGTTTACGACAATTAATACTTTTATAAAACTATTTTTATAAAAGTTACTGTTCATGACAGAAATAATTATTTTTGTAAACCTCATAAATAAGTAGAACTTTCAATTACGAGAACGTACTCGAAAGAATCACTAAAAACGGAGCTATAACGAATAAAATATGACGTTTACGGGTTTTACGATAATTAAAACTATAAAAATAACTTTATAACTGGTGTGAACAGTAAAAAGTACTGTTCATCAGAGGGTCAAAAATATGAAAATGTCAAATTATGATAACTCGTCCTAATACGAAAGCGTGGGCATAAGAAACGTCAAAATCGGACTTAAAACGCGAAAGTTACGCCAGTTTTACTAAAACGGTAATTATAAACGTTTTTACTTATTAAACACAATTTTACCAAAACAATTAGATGGTGATTGAACTATATAGACCTATATGTGGTATTAAGCAAAGTGCTATATTACTAGGGAGTTTCATAATGAGGCCTCTTCGGGGTGGCGTATCGACGAGTTGTTGGATTTACGATTTAAAGTGTCCTAGCTCCTCATACGTTCACTACATGACCTCTTAATTATGATAGCCCGAACGATAGTATGATGAGCTATACGACCTATAAATAATCAAAGTGTTTAGTACTTATACGACCTATATTGGATTAGGTTGCCTTCGGATTCCTTCGTGACGCATTTTTCTATTGTGAATACTTGTTGATTACCATTCACTCGAGGTGAGTTCATAGCCCCCTTTTTACTACGTGATTGTTTTACAAAATCTACGGGGTGAATTACATTGCTTGTTTTACTATTGGACACAAGTGTTTTTCTAAGTGTTTTCAAAGTGTTTACAAAGTGTATGCTATCCAGATTACTGCCTGAATATTATTGCTAAGTTACCTTATTGCCGTGAAGTCCCTATTTATCATGAACCGTTAATTGCTATTGTAGTAAGCGCGAGTGTTGTGGATAGATCTATCAGGACTGACAATCCCCACCTTTCCTTGGGTCACTAGTTTGATCAAGGTGCATTTAACATTGAGAGGTGTTAGGTTGTTGGCAAGCATCGGCTTCGGTGTCATGAGCATAGAAGTGCAATAATACCTGTGTATATATTTAGACTTGGGTGAATGTGTTTCCCTTGTCTACCTACTTGTTTTGGACTACGGAATACGTACTTAGTCTACCGTTACTTAAATCTTGTGGTCCACTACTGAACATTACTTGATTTATTAAATCACTACTTGGATTTCGGATGGTAATTTTCGGAAATAACACTTTTAAATGTTGTAACGCTACTTTTCTTCTAAAATATTTCTTAAATTATTTCAATACTGCTTTTTACTTAAACCTATGAATTCACCAACATTATTGTTGACGTTTTAGCATGTATTTTTAGGTTACTATTTTGCTAGTGGAGCATTGGGAGCATTCGAGTCGCGCGGATATATATTTTTGAAGGCTTAATAACTTGAGTACTATTTGACAAACGTTTTGACAATGTTTTCTAATACATTATAAATGGAACCTATTTAACTCTGACATTTTAATTAAATTGAATGTGACATTTTATTAAACGTCTCTTTTGAGGTCGTTTTCTGTGACTTGTATTTGTGCCTTGAAGTCGCACCCTAATGTTACTATTCCGCTGCCTTCCGATTTTGGGGGTGTGACACCTACACTTGTTAGTCTCCGAAAACTTCTCAAAGTGTTTAATTTGTATAATCTATCAATTTACAAATAAATCTTAAGTTTTGATCCATCAATCGTTATTATTACCACTCAATTACGTTAGGTTTTGCAAGCTCGTGCTGAACTTTCTTAGTGCTAGTTAAATGGTAAGAGATTGAAGGGAACTTGATGGCTGACGACTCTTCCATCAATAGTTTAGCTTTCCATTCCTACACGATATAATATAGATGTTAAAAGGATTCCTTAAACAAAATTTTTATGATGGTTTTAAAATTCTACTAACTAATTCAGATGGGTAACAATAGGTGCATAGCCAGCTGTAAAGTATATGACCAGAATGTTCTCACTATCCTTAAAATCTTATTTAATTAGAAGCGTTCAGATAAGAAGATAATTAATTATCAGTTAGAATACATACACTTGAAGAGTTCCATCCGAAAGCATAATTCCTTATGCAAAGATTTTAGCCCGCGTCTTCCGAATTGTTGTGATGTTATATGTGTTGATTAGCTCAGGATAACATATCAACATTAGTTTTATAACTACATCTGTCTCAGGGGTGTTTAGAAATGAGGTTTGAAAGTGACTATTGCGACTTAGAGGATCACATATTCACAGTAATAGATGATTACTTTTATTAGGTGATCACTTTTACCCAAACATAATTTTTTTCATCTAATGTGATTTAAGTTTAAAATGCAAGTCCAAACTTCCCCGTATATGAATCTTCAAATCTTTTCAAATTTACTTGAGGTGGAAATTTTAACCCGTTGACTTAGTATTATCTATATTTCTGCTGAACTTTAGCTTTTCCATGAGATCAAGACTATGGGTCCAGGCGTCAATGGTACCTAGACCAGTCAAACATTTAACAAACCATTAGACCTAAAATGAGCTAAACAGGTCAATTATTGTTCCATTACATTTTTTTATCTGTAAAAGATCTAAAGATGCGTCAATAATGTGATTGCGGGGTAAGCGGTAAAACTAATTAAACCAACACCAAAAAAGTTACCCATTTCAATCCGTTATCTCATATTCATCTTGCCACGCACAGGAAATTAAATACCAGATAAGTTCCGGTTGTGGAGTATGAGTAAGAACTCCAACTGCTAATGCAGCTACCAATCCTACTGCATACCTAGTAGTAGACCATGTGCCATGGGTGAAACAAACTCCACAAGAACCATATACGTGAAGCTGATGTAGTATCATCCTAGATAGCCACAGTGGAGTGAATACCCTCTGAATTATGTCTCGTTGGCTGTTTAGTTAAACTATGAAGTCCATGGCACCAAGAATTTTATCCTGTTTAACCTGAAATAACAAACTCAATCACTAAGGCCCTAAACGTTGAGGGTTTGGCAGTAACGAAATGCAATGGAAGGTTTGAAAAATGTTGATTCTATCTGCAAAAAGATGCTAGCTTCAAGTTCTTACCCCATCCCTACACATAGAATTAATCCAAACCAAAACACGCATCTTAAGTGGCCAAGACAAGCTGCTAAAACAGAGTGATAGAAAGAGTGAAAGGATATCCGTACAGCAATAAGGCAAAAGAAGTCCTTCCTGGAACATTGAGTTTAAGTCAGCAAAATGTTACAGTTTTGAAGTAAAAAGTGTCTCAAATATGTATTTCTAATTTTAATTAGCACCTTTAATAAAAAGTACAAAGTTACCAAACCTATCGATGCATCTCATTATCTTTGACCATATTGATAAGTCGCCTCGTGGATAATGAGTAGATGTGGTAATTTCAGCAGATTATTAGTTAATGGGTCAATATGGGTTATGTTTTTTCTCTAATTGTCAAAAGGGTAAATAAAAATAAATATTTAAAAATAAACATGCCGATTTGCTCGAATGGACAAAAAACGTTTGGGTCAATCCAACCCGTACAAAAGCTTATTTGTTATGCTGACCAACATGCCCATTCTGTCTCTTTTAGTATAGAGACGTCAATTAGTATTAACAACTTCTGTCCCCCAACTCATCCATGTGAGGTTACATCAGTGGATGGTTGAGGCTAAATTTTAAAAGATTCAAGCTTCTGTGAGCATTCCAACCCGCTGAATAGTCCACGCTCAGATCAGTTTTGTTACCATTTTCCTTTATTTGTTGTAGTTTATCATGTTAAATGACATTTATAGTTGTGTCACATAATTTCTCATGAATGCTTCAATCCAGGATAAACTACAAGTTTAGAAGGAAATGGGTCAAAAGTTACCCCAAAGTGACCTATATGGTATGTTTAAAAACACCGTAGTCTTCTTATTAATGCAACTCAAGTTAGAACTTCAACTAAAACATAATCTCAGCAACAGTACACTTGTAACCATACATATGAGTAGGGTTATGCTACCATGAAAGGGATACGGTTAGAACCTATACAATGATAATTTTTGTAAAAGAAAATCATTGATTTACCTAGTGTATGATATACATATAAGAAGGATGTTTTACATGCTTCACAAGATCCTTAACCCCGGTCACCACATAGTGACAACTATATTAAGCAAACATGACCTGCAAAAAAAAAACACAAATGGAAACATTTAATTTCATAAAAATACAAATATACACAACAAGTTTAAACTTTTGATACATAATGTTCTCATATAATCCAATATATTTTCATCCGTCCAAAATCGAACCTGAGAGAACCGGCCGAAACCTATAAAAATAAGTGAACATCAGGTTGATTTTCTTTTTGTTATTCGTCTAGTTCTTGGGAATGAGAGAGTCATGCTGGTGTTTCAGATTCAAATATCAGTTGAAGATCCAAATGGGCAGCTCATTTTCATCTAGTACACTAATTGTAGTCAACCAAGTATTAGCTACATAATATCTTTAATACATTATACATCTCATAACCTAGTGATTACTTATTAACATAAAGATGCAAAAACATACACATCATCCCATCACCACTCAGTTTATAAAAGGGGTTCCAAACTTCTTTCTATACGCATTTACAAAGAATTATCTTGTAGCAATAAAGTTTTAAAGACACTCACTCTCTTCGTATCTTCACATTAAGATTAATCTCTTTATAAGACTGCGTTTTCTTGGCTGCTTCACGTACAGGCCTCAAAAGAGAAGTTTTTCGTTCTTGAGGTTTGCAGTCCTGAAGATTATCAACCTTTTTATCTTTCTTTTCAGAATCATTGAGCTTCATCCTATTCTCATCAGGTAATTGACTTGGTGGAAGATCATCATTATTCTCTATCTTTTGATCATCAAGCTTAAAATAATAAAATATTATAATTTTAATAAGTCGACTAAAAGACGAAAATTATATTTTTTGAAACCTTTCGAACTTGTTTAGTATAATTAAACGCCTCGTTTCTTATAACTTAAATGATGAATTAATAGAAATTAAGAGTACCGAATAGATGTACATATATCAAAGTGTATGTGGTGGGACGTGTAGGGACAAAACCCAGATTCCAATAATCGTGACGGTACTTTTTTATGGGTGGTTGAGAGAGATTACCTTCTCCATACCGCTATACTTCTATATTATTTTGATACGGTGCCGATAGGAGTTTTGTGTCTACTGTATTTAGTTCCTAAATGGATATCACGCCATATACCTTAGATCACTATTATGATGTCGAACTAGCTGACGGGAGGATAATTGGGTTAAACACTATCCTTAGGGGTTACACATTAAATCTCCTGAACCACCCATTCAACGATAATTTATGCCCGTAGAACTGGTGATTTCGAACGCTATAATTGGGATGGATTGGTTGGCAAAGTACCAAGCAATCATTGTGTGTGCCGAGAAGATCTTTTCGTTAACCCCTGGGAAATAAACATTAATGTTCACAAAGGTGAGGAAAGCAACCGGGATACGAGGGCTCGTCACACATTATCTCGTACTCCAAAACACAATAATGATAAGCTAAAAGGGGTCCAGTCTTTTTTTGGCACATGTCACTACAAATGAGGTTGAAGACAAGTCAGAGAAGAAGCGACTTGAGGATGTACCAATAGTTCGAGATTTTCCTGAAGTCTTTCCTGAGGACTTGCCGGGTCTTCCTCCGACTCGACAATGGAAATTCTAAAAATCGTTGGTGTCCTGGTGCTAGCCCCGTAGCTTCGGCGCCTTATCGATTGACACCTTCTAAAATGAAAGAGTTGTCAGAGCAACTAAAAGAACTATCTGACAAAGGCTTTATAAGACCTAGTTCCTCACCCTGGGGAGCTCCGGTCTTGTTTGTCAAGAAGAAAGATGGATCATTCCGGATGTGCATTGATTATCGGGAATTGAACAAGCTAACGGTGAAGAACCATTATCCACTCCCAAGAATTGATGATTTATTTGATCAGCTTCAAGGGTCGAGTATCTACCTCGAAGATCGACCTAAGGTCAGGTTATCACCAAACTAAGGTTTGAGAAGAAGACATTCCAAAACTGCTTTCAGAACCCTTTACGGCCATTATGAATTCAAGTGATGCCGTTTGGTTTGAACAAACGCACCTGCCTGTAATTTCTGGACCTTATGAACGGGTGTGCAAGAAACAATATTTGGATAAATTCGTGATTGTCTTTATTGATGATATTCTAATATATTCAAAGAACAAGCAAGAGCACGAAGATCACCTTAAGTTAATCTTAGAATTCTTAAAAAGAGGATATGTAAGCCAAGTTTTCCAATGGAATTGATCCTAAAGACAGTTCCTAGGTCACCTGATTGATAGTAAGGGCATTTCACGTGGATCCGCCAAGATCGAGATCAATTAAGATTGGACCATCTCCTAAGTCACCAACTGAGATTCGACAATTTTTAGGTCTTGCTGTGAATACTACCGGAGATTCATTGAAGGGTTTTCAAAGATCGCCAAACCGATGACCAAGCTCACCCTAGAAGAAGGTCAAGTTTGTTGGGGTGATAAACAAGAAGCAGCTTTTCAACTGTTAAGCAGGAAGTTTTGTAGTGCACCAAGTCTGGCCCTTACCCGAAGGAAAGTCGAAATTTTATCGCATACTGCATGCTTCAAAGAAGGGTTGGGCGCTGTGTTAAGCAAAGAGTAAAGGTGATTGCTTATAATTGCATAAATTCACCCAACTGAAGAATCATGAGAAGAATTATAACGAGTCATGATTTGGAACTTGGAGCATAGTGTTTCGCTATCTCAGGATTTATGAGGCACTACCTGCATGGAAACCAAGTGCGAACGGTGTTCAACATGATCATCAGAGCCAACAACCACATTCTTAATCAGAAGAGTTGAACATAGAGCAACCCAGTTGGTGGATTTGCTCAGTGATTACATAAATGAGATTCTTTATCAACCTTGTAAAGGCCAAACGTTGTTGCTGATGCTCTAAGCAGGAAAGGAATAGATCAACAATTACGATCGAGCCCTTAGTCCATGACTACAGTCTTGGATCTTCCAAACAAATCTTGAATCCCAGACTGAAGCATGAAAACTAGAGATCAACAAAGTAACCTCAGATGTTTGGAGGGAAATTTGGGTTGAAAACGCTAAAAATCCAGAGGCGATTAGGACGAAAAAGTTGGAACCCCCCGTGCGATGGAAACTTTATAGCTCAGCAGGAGTTGGCTACCCTGTTCTGGAGAATTTGCGGACCTGTGAATCATAGCACCGAGTCCCCATAAATTAAAATACTCTATACATCCGGGTTCTGACAAGATGTACCAAGATATGAAGAAGCTATATTGGTGGCCCAATATGAAAGCCGACAACGCCACCTATGTTATCAAGTGTTTGACCTGTGCTAAGGTCAAGGCCGAACACACTCAAAGGCCCTCATTAATGTTGGTTACTAACCCAAGATACCCTGAATGGAATAGGACAACTCACAAGGATTTTGTCACTAAGCTTCCTAAGACGTTGCAAGGCTACGACACCATTTGGGTGATTGTGGACCGACTCACTAAGTCTGTAATTTTCACACCAATGAGAGAGACCGATCCTACGGATAAACATGCAAAAATTTACCTAAAGGAGGTTGTCACGAGGCATGAATACTGTTCATCATTTGCGATGGCGACCCAAGTTCGCATCAACTTCTGAGAGCACTTCAGAATGCGTTAGAGTACTAATTTGATATAGAGTACTGCGATCATCCACAAAACATACGGGCAAAAGTGAGTATATAATTCAACATCTCGAGGATATGTTTGCTGCTTGCGTAAACGATTTCAGAAAAGGTTGGGTTAATCACTTACCGCTAGTTGAATTCTCATATAACAATAGCTATCACACTAGCATCAAGGCCGCACCATTCGAAGCACTTTATGGTCGAAACATTCAAAGCACTTTATGGTCGAAAGTGTCGTTCACCTGTTTGTTGGACCGAAGTTGGAGAAGCTCAAATCCTCAGTCCAGAACTAAAATTCAAGAGACAACTGAGAGAATCGTCCAAATCAAGCAAAGGATGCAAGCCGCTCGTGATCGACAGAAGAGTTACGCCAATCTGAACGTAGTCGATGGAAATCCAAGTCGGGGATAAAGTTAGCATAAAGTTTCGCCTAGAGAAAGGGGTCGTACATTTAGCAAATGGGGGAAGTTAAACCCCAGGTATGTTGGACCTTTTAAGGTGTTAGGAAAGGTTGGAGAGGTTGCTTACAAGCTCGAGCTTCCAGAAGAGTTAAGCAGGGTTCACAATACATTTTATGTATCTAACTTGAAAAAGTGCTATGCCGACGAACCGTTAGCCGTTCCGTTGGATGGACTTCATTTTGATGACAAGCTTTAGTTTGTCGAGGAACCCGTTGAGATCGTGGACCGTGAAGTTAAACGGTTGAAGCAAAGCCGCATCCTGTTAGTCAAGGTTCGATGGAACTCCAAGCGAGGTCCTGAGTTCACGTGGGAACGTGAAGACCCAATTCAAGAAGAAATCCCCATCTCTCACCAAGACCGCCACCGTCATCATCTGCATTGTAAGCCATTGAGACAAGTGCCTTTAATGGGGGAAGTCTATAACACCCTGTGTTTTCAAGTCATTGACGATGACGATAAATCTACTATTCATCTTTTATATTGTACGCGTTTGTTCTAAATCATAAATGTTAAGCTAAATCGCGTAGGCTAAAAATTAGCGTTCATTGTAAACGGGCATCAAACAATTAAGCGTTTACATCAATAAAGTATTAAATAATTATTTTAGAAATTATGGTCTTTGTTCATTTTATTTTTATTGGTTGCGTAAAGTGTTTACGTTTTGCGATAAATTGCATTTAGGCATACCCGGAACCACCAAAACTTTTCTACGCTTCAACAAATACCCACATTTATACCCAATACATAAAAATTATAAAAATATATCACTTATAACACTCTATGGCCGGATCTAGTGCAATTTATACAAGAAATATAAGAAAAATCTTGCAATAGTTCTTTGTACTTCACTAACTCATTAAACACATAGCCATTCCATTTTTCAACATGACCTTCTTTTTCTTCCTAAGCACCATGAACCATTGTCAACAAAGACTACTTATTCATAATACTTTTTGACCATTCCATCCCATATAATGCAAGTAACTAATGAGAGATATCATTCACAACTCATAACACTTAGTAAAAATTACAAAAATCCTTCCTTTTGCTCTATCAAAGCCCACGGCTTGAAACACCCCTTTAACCAAATCCATACAAAATTTTATACAACCCATACACACATATACACATCATTCCTAAGATATTCTAAGAAGTTTCCAAGCATTGGTTAGCCATTTGCAAGTAATTATCAAGAAAAGGGAAGCTAGGGTTTTATTAGGAAAACTAGGGTTTCCTTGGTTGCAAGCTTTGGATTTTAATCTAAACAAGGGTTTAGATTGTATTGAGCATCACCATCATTCATCATAAGGTCATCTATAAAACCTTTTATACTTTCATTTATGAGTTTTTTATGTATATATGTACTACGTTATTTAATCACCATTTTAGGATATGTTTAACATTGTAAAAGTGGATTTTCTTGTAAACATGATTTATGGACTTGTACACATGTTCTATGGAGGTTATATTAAGGTTACAAAATGGTTGTAAGCCTTGTACACACTTGGTTTATGTATAAAAATGTTTATGTACAAACTAGTAAATTAGGGTTACTTAATAAAGTTATGGTTTTTAAGTGTTATTATGGACTTGTTAATCTTGTCACCTTGGACATTTGGACAAAGAATGAACTTATGGACAATATTATATGTATCACTTATAATACATATGGTATATGAGACTTGTGGTAAGTTACAAAAGTGAAAGTACATAAAATAAGCTTTAAATAAAAGTATAAGTATGGATTCTTAAGGGGCTGTTTGTATTTCGAATTTCAAACAGTGGGTTTGACATTATATAAAAATAATACGTCTCATGACGATCCCGGATATATAAAGAACTTGAAAAACGGATTAATAACGAAAAAGATACGGTAAAAACAAGTTATACGTTAATAAACGGAGTCGTAAAAGAATTTTTATAAAAACTTTTTATAAAAATTATTCAAACAGCAAGTTTGGTATTTTTAACAAATTATACATATTTTTAGGATTTCAAAATGATAAGAATCGTAATTTTTCAACTAATAACGAACGAGTTATGAATTTCGCGAGTTTACGACAATTAATACTTTTATAAAACTATTTTTATAAAAGTTACTGTTTAAACATAAATAGCAGAAATAATTATAATTATAAACTCATAAATAAGTATAACTTTCAATTACGAGAACTGCTCGAAAGAATCACTAAAACGGAGCGTAATAACGAAAAAATATGACGTTTACGGGTTAAACGATATTAAAAACTATAAAAATAACTTATAACTGTATTAAACAGTAAAAGCACTGTTCATTCAGAGGATCAAAAATATGAAAATTTCAAAATTATGTAACTCTCTCCCCCCCCCCCTAATAGCAAAGCGTGGGCATATAAGAAACGTCAAAATCGGGCTTAAAACGCGAAAGTTTACGCCAGTTTTACTACAACGGTAATTATAAACGTTTTAACTTATTAAACACAATTTTTCCAAAACAATTAGATGGTGATTAGCTATATAGAATTATGCAATGTAGTAATAAAACCCAATGTGATTAGTACTTATACTGACCCTTAATTTAAATAGGTTCAACTGACGATTTGTGTGGCCATATCTGTGATATTCTTGTTATTCGCTCACTAAAGGTGAGTTCATAAGCCCACTTTTTACATGCTTTTGTTTTACAAAGTTTTTGGGGTGAGAAACATGCAATGTTTTACAACTGGACACAAGTGGTTAATTTTTATATTATGATTAAGATTTGCCTAAGAACGTTACTCTAGTCCGAGCCCAATTATCATGACTGACCAATTACTAATATCTAGTGAGGCAAATGTTATGATATGAGATCTATTAGGTTTGACAACCACCGTTTCGGAGTGATTAGCTATCACATGGAAAATGAACTATCACCAAGTCGAAACATAGGAGTGTTGCGGTTATAACAATCAACACGGCAATGTAGGCCATTTATATGGTATTCATTTATGTCGAGCTTCAATGTCATGAGCTTAGGTCACGTAATTAAATATATAAGATGTCTGCATCTGTTTGCATAACATACACTTAGGAAATCTTTGTGGTCCTATAATATATGATTTATCAAACCTATGAATTCACCAACATTATTGTTGATGTTTTAAAGCAATGTTTTTTAGGGGATCAGTAAGCACGAGGTGCAAGGGATACATTGGTGGTTTTGATTTGGATATCATGCATTAAAGATTTTGTCGCATTACATTTGTTAACTGTATGTGCTAGAAATCTTTGTATTTTTGAACAAGAGACCAGTGAAGCTTCGGCTTAAGTAAACAAATACTAGTTCGTTCAATCCAATGTATTCGTTTTTAAACGACTTTTGGTCGTTATCATATACCTCTTGTGTTAATTGATCCTATGAAGTAACGACGACATAAAAACCTCGCCCTTATTCCGCTGCGACCCAATTTGTGGGTGATACATTTAAAACATACCTAAAGTTTAAAATAACGATACTTTAAGCTAGAAGCAAAACGTTCACATTAGGGTTCAAAACGTAAACTACGCGCGCTTTTAAGTTCAAATTCCATTCAATAATTATAGAGTAATTATTTACTACATTAAAATAAGCATGTTATGATAGATTATAACAACATTTATGCATTATAACAATTAGTTTTAAGAAAAAATATAAAATTAGGGTTGGGTGTACGGTTTTGGAATCAAATGGAAAATGAGGAATGAATAACTAATGAAACTTTAAAAAGAGTATATTTAGGATCATATGAACATTATAAGAGTATATAAGTAGAAGTAGAACATCCATAACCTGGGTTTGAGCTTCAAGAGAAGCAAAAATGGTGGAAATTTGGTCCGTTCGGGTATTATTTCCACTCGTACGCCTGTATCTTGTTTTCCCGAAGGGCTTCAAAAATCTTCAAATCTTTGCTTGAATGATGTTCTTAGATAATCCTAGAATCATATGGAGCAGAGAATGTTTGCTCAATTGGTTATAGAAAGAAGAGATGGGGGATGATTTGAAATGAGGGGTGTTGGGTCCTATTTATACACGAACAACCTTAGGGACCAAGGGTTCTAGTTAAATCTGATCTAGGACACATGTGTAAGCTAGAGGGTGATGTGTTTAAGCTAAGAGATGATTTGTATGAAGCGTAGAATAAGCTAGAGCAAGGTAATGAAGACCATGCTGTCGGCGGCTGCCATTGGACAAAATAGGAGGTTTTATCAAGCTTGGAGGCCAAGGGGGTGAAGAGAGGTGCTTGTAAGCTGATATGGAATGTGAGGTGCTTGTCATAGAGGAGCTTGGTCACATGGTTGGGTGCTTAATGGGTC
This sequence comes from Tanacetum coccineum, assembly GCA_026074375.1. NCBI lineage: Eukaryota > Viridiplantae > Streptophyta > Magnoliopsida > Asterales > Asteraceae > Tanacetum > Tanacetum coccineum. The sequence goes on along the minus strand of BQNB010018809.1, from coordinate 22,651 downwards.
AAAATTGGTGTAAATGGGATTTGCCGGTCCTTTTTGTTCGATAGGGTTTTCTCAGTGTTCAAGCTTATAAATCGTGTTACTTGAATTCACAAGATGATAGTTCCTGATCATAATGTTTTTATTAAGGATTAAAATCAAGTTTGTATAATGTTTGGGTTAAAATGGGATGAAAATGAGTAAACAAGGCGCGGGTCATTTTAGGGTCATGTTAGGGTTCATTATGGTTTTTCTAGCTTATAATTCATGTACATTGCTAAGAAAAATGATAGATAGATGGAATGTAAAAACTTATTTTTATGAGTTTACAATGGCACTATGATAGATGTTTGAGGGTAAAATGTCAAAACGAGTAAAACGGTCAAATGTCCATTTTGGTAATGTTTTTAGGGTTTCTCGGATTCATTTTACGTATAAATGAAATGAAATGATGAGACGATGATAAAATAAGATTGACATGGTTGTAAAATAAGTTATTACAACGTATTTGAGTGTTGGTTGAGGTTTGAAATGGATAAATATCAAGAAACGGGTCATGGTTTATGTATTTTGCTCGGTAAGGGTTTCTAACTGGATTTCTTTAATTTTAATGAAATGAGAATGATAGGATTGAAAAAGTAAATGCATACCTTGCTTGTAACTTGTACTTGATAGATTGTACAAGATTACTTAGGAAAACCGAGGTAAAACGGCTATTTTAGAGATCATGCTTTTAGATTATGTACAATTGTGCTTGAAAGACTTAACACTTGACTATGGAGGGATTTTAATATTTCAAAATGAAATGTAATATTACTAGTACATATGTAAAGATATTAAACCCTAGAATAGGGTTTAGAGGTATACCAGATAAAGGTATTAAACCGTATTTGAATATAACAGTGCGAATGTACAATACTATGAGTAATGTACTTTGTACAAATGATATTAGGAATTGAGTTGACATGTTAAGAATGTTTGCATTACATATATGAAGATAGGATGACAAAGTGTAGGATTGACTAGCTCGTCTTAAACCCTTTAGTTATGCAAGATTACATTGCATATTAAGATATAGGCAATGCAAGAAATGTATAAAGAAGAAAATTTCTCGTAATAATTGTGAGATCAAAGTAATAATAAGGTTGGATTTTGAATTTGATGAAATAATGGGTTGTTTATAGTCTCTACCCCTTAAAGAAATCTCGTCCCAGATTATTTAAATGACCAGAAGAAATGACAAGGAATGATTATGAATTGTAAGAGAGTGCTATCAGGTGAGAATACAAAGAACAGAGAAGAAGGTAATAATGATAATGGCAAGTGGAAGAAAAGGAATTATTTTGTACAAACGGATTGAAAGAATCTTGTTTGTACGTAATGCTATATACTTTAAGCCTATACTTATATTATAATTTATCCACTACAAAAGAAGCGACCAACTCCTTGTAACTAAGAATTAAAATTCATAGTTCAAAAGATTTAAAATTTGATTATTCCAAATGAAGAAGCGCGTAATTCATATTTTCAATAAGAATGAATCATAAATCGACCTTACTAAGCATAAAACATGATACGAATGGTAATGTGTAGAAGAAGATGATATGAATTTCAAAAAATCATAAAAAAGATAATGAGAAGAATAACGAAATATTAGTTGCAATGATGCCCATTTTCATCGTATTTCAATGATAATAAGTGTTTCAAAGGTATGAGGGGAGTATTCAAAGTTGAACATAATGGAATTGATAAATGACGTCGAGTTTTGATATTACCAAATAACAAGATGAAATGAAATAATCCCTTTATTATTTCATAGATAATTTACATATCTTACATCACCGAAACCTAAGAAGTGTAGAAACTTATGTCACGTGTCTTGGGGTAGGATTCTAGATAAGATAATGAATGACAAGGATTGTAGCTTGGTGTTGGGGTTTATGAAGTGAGTTTCAGATGATCCTTCATATGTAACTAGTGGCGAACCCGAGTATCCTCAAGAGTTGTTTTCAGCGGTTGATCTTCTGCAGTTTCTAGTCAAATGACCTACTTTGTTGCAAGTCCGACTCTGACATGCAAACTCCTGTGAGATAGCATGGGCAATCGTGTACAACAAAGAGAAGGTATTCCATGGTAAATCTTTGGCAGGATAATCCTAACAGTTTCTTGTCTTCTATTCTGCTTGTGGTGGTAATCATTGTTACGGTTTGAATTGTTAGTGGTTATTTTGATAGTTGTCGTTGTTGCGATTGTTGGAGTGGTTATTGTTGTTGCGATATTTGGGGTAGTTGTTGTTGTCGATGGTGTTTCTTCTGTCTTCAAACTTTCGTTTATGATCATTGGTTTCTTGCACAAAATCATGCTTTATTATTTGATCCATTAGTCTGTGAGCTATGTTGGTGGCTTCCTCCAGAGTATAAGGTTTTGAAGCAGTAACGTTTCCTTCAATGCTTTGGGGCAATCCTCCGATGAAAGCTTCCATAAGTTTCTTAGAATTTGACACCATGTTTGGACATAAGACTGCTAATTCCTAAAATCTTCTAACGTAAGTCTTGAGATCATTTCCTTTTACAACCATGTTGTAAAATTCGTCTTCCATTTTCTTGACTTCATTTTGAGGGCAATACTTATTGGTTAAGAGTCTTTTCAATTCGGTCTAGGTGATCCTATTGGCTTGTTCTATTCCGATAGGTTGGGCGTATGCATTCCACAAAGACAAGGCATCATTAGTTAGAGTACCAGTAGCAAATGTCACTCTGTCTTTCTCGGCACACTTGCTACGAGAAAACACCAATTCAGTAGGTTCAAACCAGCGGATGAGGTCAACAACTCCTTCCGTGCCATTGAAGTAGAAAGTTGACAGCTAATGAATTCTTTATAGTTTCCATCTTGTTTGCTACGAATTTCTCTAGGGTCTAGTGTTTCTAATTGGATTGTCGGAATATACCATGGCAACAGCTTGTGCTGCCAGGGCTCAGCAATACCACAATCACAGTGCACCAGATAGCTCCTGATAATAAGCTGGTGTTGCAGATGTTGAAGACCTTTTGAGCATTCAGTCAACATAATACATACACAAAATGAGAATCCATCAAATATATAGTTATATCATAGTTTTAAGGTATAAAATAAAGAAGACCTTATGATCATTCTTTGATATTGAAGAAAAATTTTAAATTTAAGACTTCGGGAGATAGATACGGAAATAATGGAATAAGTGTTTCAATAGGAATCTTAGTGTTTCTAGATACAAAGGTTTTGGATGGTAAGAGAATTATAGTAATCTTGGAGAAAGATATGAGTATCATACTACAGAATATAGAATAGATAATGAGATATAACGGAATTACTACTTGTATAAATAACTTGTCTATATAATTTACATAGTAAAATTTGACAAGTGTATTTATTCATACATCTAGTGGAACGACATAGATCTAATATGGTGGTTTTCCCTTGAGTTCTTGGATCTTGTTTAGAAGACTCTTTAATGATTCAATGATTATTATAACATGTTTCTGACTCCTTAGGTTCCTCAAGGATTGGTTCACTTCCCAGTGGCCGTGATATGATCCATAACAAATTATCTAACTCTGCGAAGATAAACTCATCAAAGAGATAGTCTGGTGGTGATGTAGTTGACCTAATTGGTGATAAAGATTCCATTGATGAAGATAGAGATACTTGAGTGGTTGATTCAACAGGAGTCTTAGTGTCTTTAGGTGATGAAATATTCTTAGGAGGATAGAAATCTCGAGAATCAAACATTGGTGGAGGTACAATAGCTGGTAGAGCAATATTATCTTTGGGTGGTTGAATGGCATCATATGTTTGTACATACGGATCATCATGTAAAGGTGGGAAAAATAGTATGTCCAAAAGATACTTAGTGAAATCGTCTGAAGAGTTAGGAGAAATGTTTCCCGGTGAGGCTGGGAAATAGTTCAAAATGTTCATGGAGGAAAAAGCATCCTCAGTATCAGAATCAGCTGGGACGATAGTAGAATGAGGGGATGAAGACATGACTGTAACAAAAATAACATAAGTTATTTATATAATATTAATAGAAGTTAGTGTATTACTATTCGGAAAAGTAGTGGCATCTTCGTAATTCAAGGAATGTAGTGGCACGGAGGACTTTGATGGCTAGAAAAAGAAATGTAGTTATAGTTAAGGTTTTAACCTTGTTCTCTATAACCATGGCGCTGATACCAATCTGTAACACCCCTATTTTTACATATAGCAGCGGAAGCTAATCTGGGGTATTACTTCATAGTACAACAGTCATAATCATAGAAAACGACTCAAAAGAGACGTTTTTCAAAAGATACGTTATCATTCATTTAAAATCAGAGTTTTACAAAGGTAGGTCCCAAAATCTAGAAACATAAAATGTGAATGATAACAAGTTTTAGCCATCTTCAAGTCCATGCCACTCCATGCCATAAGTTGCTCAATTACCTGGGATAAACATGCATAAAAAGAGTCAACACAAAGGTTGAGTGAAATTCATAGGTTGATATGTAATAGTTGAATTACGAGTTATCATAATGGAAATATTGGTATTGCAGGGATAATTAATACATGGAGAACATTTTACAATCTTGGAGAACAGGAATTAACGTGGAGAACATATTATTTACCTTAAACTTATAAATCATATAAAGAGATCATTTAATGATATAATGGGGATATTAACCCAAAAGAAGAATTAAAAAGATATTAGGAGAGTTTACCCAAAGAGATATTAAAGAGATATTGAGAGATATTACTCAAAGAGATATTAAGAGATATTGGGGGATATTACCCAAAGAGATATTGGGAGATACTACCCAAATAGATATTAAAGAGATATTGAGAGATACTACCCAAATAGATATGTACTTAGGCAATAATATATCAGGATAGCATATAGTTTAGAAAACACTTGCATTTATGGTTTACAGCAGGTATTATGGGTTTATAAAGTATGTGAGGTTATGAACTCATTAAGTCTTTGAAAAGTAATCACATTGTTATGAGTATATAAAAGAGTTTGTAACAAGCATGTATCCCCCTCGCGGGTTTATAAAACATGTAAATAAGTAAAGGCGAGGTTATGAACTTCACTAAGTCATTGAAAAGCAATCACATTGTTATAAGATAAACGAGTATATAAAAGAGTTTGTAAATAAGAATGTATCCCCCTCGTGGGTTTATAAAATATGTAAATAAGTAAAGGCGAGGTTATGAATCTCACAATATCGTTTTTAAGTACTTATGTATATAAAAAAATAATTGAGCATGTATCCCCCTCGCGGGTTTATAAAGCATGTAAATAAGTAAAAGCAAGGTTATGAACTTCACTAAGTCATTGAAAAGCAATCACATTGTTATAAGATAAACAAGTATATAAAGAGTTTGTAAACAAGCATGTTACCCCCTCGCGGGTTTATAAAATAAGTAATTAAGTAAAGCCGAGGTTATGAATCTCACAACAGCGGCTTAATAATTACTTGCGTATATATAAAAACCAATTGAGCAAGTATCCACCCACGCGGGTTTAAAAAGCATTTAAATACGTAAAAGCGATGGGGAGGTTATGAAACTTTCACTGAAAGGTATGATGCCCAATTAAATATTCCAAAATGAAAGCGGACGACCTTATCACAATCTTAACGGGAAAGGTTGATATAGCAAAATGATAGTAAACAGCCACGTCACGCAACCTGAGTAAATATGTCAAGTCTTAGGAAGATTATACTTTAGAAATTTGGTTCAGAGAGTTATGAGTTTGATTGAAAAGTTTGGAATTATTATATCACCGTTCGGGCCATCATAATTCAGAAGTCATTCAGTAAACGTTTGAGGAGCCAGGGGCACTTTAAAATCGAAACCCAACAACCATTCAAACTTAATACCAAATGAAACCCCTTAATATTAAGCTCCCTAGAATGTGTGTACAATAGAGATCCGGGAAACCTGATTTATAAAGGCAATTGATGATAGAATGATATAACGTTAAACATAATCGGTTAAGCGTTTAATTCAATATCTGGAAATGTTAAGCACGTCAAGCGTTAATTGAAGTTATGTCTGGTAATGTTTTGAACATGATTTTATACTTTTTAAATGTTACATTTTAGACCCTTAAGAATGAAATATGGCAAATTATACCCTCCGGAGTTTGCACTTTAACGCGTTGTGTCTTCAAGTTTAAGAAGATAAATAAAGTAACATTATACTTTTGGAAAGTGGAGATAATATGACCCCTAAAGTTATAACTTTGATAAAATGACATATCAGACCCCTTTAGTTTTTATAAGTTTCAAAAGTTATCGATATATACCCTTTGCATGGATTAAATATTTACAAAACAAGTCCGAAAATGCCATGCACGCTAATTTTAAGTTCTAAAATGTACATTTGCAGGTATAGCTTATTAATATAAACTAAAGAATGACGGTTAACATAATGAAAAAATTTTAAAATAACAATTCGTTTAAGCTAGGAAGCAAAACGGGTCAAATTAGGGGTTTCAAAACGTAAACGCCGGGTTTTAAGATCAAATTCCTTCCAATAATTAATAAGTGGTTATTTTACATTATTTAAGCATTGTTAGGATAGATTATAACAACATTTAAAACATTATAAATCATTAAGTGTTTTAAGACAAACATAAAAATTAGGGTTTCGGGTGTAACGGTTTTGGATCAAAAAGGAAAAATGAGCCAATGACAAAACTATATGAAACATTAACAAGAGTTTAATTTAGGATCAAAGAACATAAGAAGAGTGTTAAGAAGCAGAAGTATAACATCTAGAAACCTAGGTTGAGGTCTTCAGTAGGCAAAAATGGTGGAAATGTCGGTTTCGGATAGTATTTCCACAACGTTTTACGCCTTGTATCTTGGTTCCCTGGGGGCTTCAAATCTTCGTAGGATTTATTGAATGATTTTATTAATGATCCTAGATCATATGGAGCCGAGAAAGTTTGCTCATTGGTTATAGAAAGACGAGATGTGGGGAGCTTTGCAATAGGGGTGTTTGGTCCTATTTTATACACGAACAACCTTAGGGACCAAGGGTTCTAGTTAAATCTGATCTAGGACACTTGTGTAAGCTAGAGGGTGATGTGTTTAAGCTAAGAGATGATTTGTATGAGCTAGAAATAAGCTAGAGCATGGTGATGAAGACACATGCTTGCCGCGGCTGCCATTGGACAAAAGAGGAGGTTTTATCAAGTTTGGAGGCCAAGGGGGTGAAGAGAGGTACTTGTAAGCTGCTATGGAATGTGAGGTGCTTGTCATAGAGGAGCTTGGTTACATGTTTAGGTGCTTAAAGGGTCAAAATTGGTGGTAAATGGGTTGCGGGTCTGTTTTGGTTCGATTAGGGTTTTCTCATGTTTTCAAGCTTATAATTCATGTGTACTTGATCCAAGATGATAGATTACTGATCTTAAGGTTTGTATTAAAGGATTATAATCAAGGTTTGATAAGTGTCTGGGTTAAAATGGGTTTGAAAATGAGTAACAAGGACGTGGTCATTTTGTTGGGCACATTAGGGTTTCATTAGGGTTTTCTAGCTTATAATTCTTGTACATTGGTAAGAAAATGATAGATTATGGATTGTAAACTCATTTTATGAGTTTACAATGGCACTTGATTGATTGTTGGAGGTTAAAATGGTCAAAAACGAGTAAACGGGTCAAATGTTCCATTTTGGTATGTTTAGGGTTTCTCAGATTCATTTTACGTATAAATGAAATGAAATGATGAGATGATGATAAAATAGGATTGACATGGTTGTAAAATAAGTTATTACAACGTATTTGAGTGTTGGTTGAGGTTTAAAATGGATAAATATCGAGAAATGGGTCATGGTTTAGTATTTTGCTCGGGTTAGGGTTTCTAACTTGGATTTCTTGTAATTTTATGAAATGAGAATAATTATGGATTGAAAATGTAAGCATGACTTGCTTGTAACTTTTACTTGATAGATTGTACAAGATTACTTAGGAAACCGGGAGGTAAAACGTTATTATTTGGAGATCATGCTTATGATTGTACAAAGTGCTTTGTAAGCTTCACTTGAACTTGGAGGGAGTTTTATATTTTCCAAATGAGATGTAATATTAACTGTACATAATGCTTAAATATTAACCATTTATGAAATTAAGGGTTTTTAGAGGTATATACGATAACGTTTTAAAGCCCTTTTTATTAATAATGTTGCGAATGGTACATTATAGGAGTAATGTACTTTGTAATAATGATATTAGGATATTGACTTAACATGTTATGATGTTTGCTTGACATATATGAAGATAAGATGGCATAGGTAGGTTGCGTAAGCTCGTCTACTTTAGTTTTGCAAGTTACATTGCATATTGAGATATTGGCAATGCAAGTAATGTAATAAAGCGAAAAATTTCCCCGTATAATTGTTATCATAGTAAAATAGGTTGATTTTGCATTTGATGAAAATTATGGGTTGTTATATTCATTGACACCAAACCTAAGAATGAACTCATCCACTATTGTCTCCAACATCCACCATATACGTATCAATGGACTGAGAAGACAGTTCCAGTTGCTGAAGGTATTTCTAAAACAGCTACAGAAAGGTATATGGAGAACTATAAGAATGTTTTACAAGACATACGCGATCAACCGAATGCTGAAGCTGAAGCCTTTCAGATCATTCTCACAGGGATAGATAACGATATCTACTCCACAGTTGATGCTTGTCCTAATGCATGTGAAATGTGGAAAGCCATTGAAAAGGATGAAACAAGGTAATCAATCTGTGTTCAACAAGATCTTGAAACCAATTTGTATTGGGAGTTTGGAAAATTCACATCACGGGATGGTGAATCACTTGAATCGTATTACTCAAGGTTCTACAAGATGATGAATGAGCTTGTCAGAAATCAGTGTGATGTTACCAATCATCAAGTGAATGTTCAGTTCTTACTTCAACTACAACCAGAATGGAAAAGGTTTGTGACACTTGTTAAGCAGAGTCAAGAGCTAAAGACTGTCTCCTATCGCAAACTTTATGACATCCTGAAGCAACACCAGAATGAAGTCAACGAAATAAGAGCTAAAAGACAAGCACGTACTGCTAATCCACTTGCACTTGTTGCTCAACAACAACCAGTTTACCATCCTCAAAACCATCCTACTCACTACACTCATAATTCCTCAACTAAATCACAACAAGCTGCTACCAGAAACAGAGGAAAAGCAATTGTCAATTCTTCTACACCCACCTATGAACAAGAACCTACTATGGTTGCTGACGATGATGAAATGTCAAAGGATAAGGAGATTGATAAACTCATGGCTTTAATTTCTCTATCATTCAAGAAAATCTACAAACCTACCAACAACAACCTCAAAACTTCATCAAACACCAGTAGAGCAAATCAAGATAAATAACTCAAAAGGATTAACATAGGCACTGGGTAAGAATAAGTCTAAGGGTAGTTAATGTGATGGGGCTTAGGGAAAATGTAGGTACTACAGGTGTTGCAAAAGTCAGGGAATTCAGTGTTATAACTTGCAAGGAATATAGGCAGGTATTACGGAATCGTCAGAAACCAAACTAGTAAAGGATGCAGTTTAATCGAACAAGGAAAAGATGTTATTAGTTAAGCAAGAGGAACCTGCTTTTTTATTTTTTTACATAGTGAATTCAAGCCAAAGCTGATTGGAAGGATGACACTGATGATGATTCTGACAATCAGGAATTAGAAGCACATTATATGTACATGGCACAGATTCAAGAGGTGACTCCAGATCCAGTTGACAATTCTAGACCAATCTTTGATGTTGAGCCATTGCATAAGCTCGTAGAAATAATCCTATTCATCATCGACTCTGGGTGCTCAAAGCACATGACGGGAAATCTCAAGCTTCTAACTAATTTTGAGGAGAAATTTCTGGGTACGGTGAAGTTTGGGAATGATCAAATTGCACCGATTCTTGGTTATGGAGATCTGGTTCAAGGAAAAGTCATTATCAAAAGGGTTTATTACATCGAAGGGCTGAATCACAATCTATTCTCTGTTGGTTAATTCTGTGATGCGGATTTGGAAGTTGCTTTTAGGAAGTCTACATGTTATATCCGTGATTTGAAGGGAAATGATCTTCTCACAGGTCTCGTGTACATATTTGAATTCCATCACTTCTTCAAACACATCCACATCCCTATCTTAATTTGCTTAATGGCTAAGAGTGACATCGTTCAAGCTTGGTTATGGGATTTCGTCGTCTTTCTCATCTAAACTTTGACACCAATCAACTTGCTTTCAAAGAATAATATTGGATGTCTCCAAAGTTAAAATTCGTCAAAGATCATCTTTGTTCTTCTTGTGAGTTGGGGAAAGCCAAACGAAAGTCTTTTCACACAAAGACTACCCCAAGCTTAAAAAGAAGGTTACAACTTCTACACATGGACTTTTGTGGTCCCATGCAGGTAGAAAGCATTAATGGAAAGAAATATGTTCTTGTAATTGTTGATGACTACTCCAGAAATAACTTGGACCCCACTTCTTGAGTCCAAAGATAAACACCTGAAGTTATCATTGCATTCCGTCACACTTGTTCAAGAGGATTTCAGCTCAAGTTATAACAGTTTCGAACTGACAAAGGCACGGAATTTCTAGAATACAAATCTTCATGAACTAAACTTCAACTGCTCGAAGACACCGTGAACAAAAAGGCATTGTCAAACACGGAACCGTACCTGTTGAGGCTGCTCGAAACAATGCATAATCGCACTAAAAGATCCTTTGTTCTTCTGGCTAAAAGCTGAATTGCAACAACATGTTTTACTCAGAACCGTTCACTTGTAATTCCTCGACATGAGAAAACACCTTACCACATCATCAATTCCTGAAACCTCATTATAAGTTCTTCACAATATTGGCTCTCTTTGTTACATCGTACAAAGATGTAAATTTGATAAGATAAGGAAAAAGTAAGCATGTATTTTTGTAGGGTATTCTACTCAGTCAAGAGCCTACAGGGTATTTAACAAGAGAACAAGAATAATAGTAGAAACCATTCATGTTAACTTTGATGAACTGCCTAAAATGGCGTCAGATCACGTCAGTTCTGACCCCGTTCCACAATGTCCGACCACGACACTTTGAACATCGAAAGATGAAAGTCCCGGTCCCCAAAGTCAAGAAATTGTTCCTCAAGCAGCTGAGACAGTAACAACGTCAAATGAGCTGGATTTGCTATTTAGCCCGATGTTCGATGAATTACTCAATGGAACTACTCAAGTTGTGCAAAGTCTTCCACTGTACAACTTCAGATACAGCACCCGATCAACGTCAATAGCAAAACACAACTCCATCTACCTCAAAAACCATTGCTGCAGATACACCTCCATTGAGCATTCAAACAACACCTAAAACTACAAGTCAAGAACCAACTGTCACTTCTACTGAGAACATTAATCAAGCAGAAACTCATAAAGAAAATGCAAGCACAGTTAAAGACACGAATATATTAACATCTTTTCTACACCGGTACAAGAATAAGGGGAGACACTCGGCTCGTTATGTTTTGATAATCGTATCAAACATGCATACATTCTATCAACGACACCCTTCTGAACATCGTTGGACGAAAGATCATCGGTTAGAACAAGTCATTGGAAATCATTCTCAATCAATTAGAACAAGACATCAGCTAGAAATAGATGGCGAGATGTGTATGTTCGCACTCACCATGAGCCGAGTCAAACCGAACCAAAGAACATCAAAGAATCATGCAATTCTGCACGGAGAAAAGCGATGCAGGAAGAACTTCACCAGTTTGATCGATTAGATGTATGGGAATTAGTTTAACAGACCACTCTGCAAAAATGTCATTAATAATATGAAGTGGATCTGGAAAAACAAACGTGATGAGGAAAATACTGTAATTCGCAACAAAACTCGTCTTGTAGCTAAAGATGATGCTCAAAAGGAAGGAATTGATTTCGAAGAGTCATTTGCACCAGTAGCTTGGTTGGAAGCTGTTCAGTTATTCGTTGCGTATGCTGCACACAAATCATTTCCAGTATACCAGATGGACGTCAAGACAACATTTCTTTACGGGCCTCTAAAGGAAGAAGTGTACGTAAACCAGCCAGATGGATTCGTAGACCCATATCATCCTGACCAAGTCTACCGTCTAAAGAAGGCATTATATGGACTCAAACAAGCTCCAAGAGCGTGGTACGACGAACTCTCTAACTTCCTGGTATCTAAAGGATTCTCAAAAGGTTCTATTGATCCAACTCTGTTCATAACTAAACATAGGGAAGATATATTGCTTGTGCAAATTTACGTGAATGATATCATTTTTTGTTTCACGAACAACAAAACTTTCAAAACGATTTGAAAAAATAATGCACAGCAAGTTTGAAATGTCTATGATGGGGGAGATGAAATTCTTTTTAGGCATTCAGATCCACCAATCCCCTCGTGGTATCTTTATAAACCAAGCTAAGTATGCTCAAGAGATACTTAAAAAGTATGGTATGACCTCATGTGATAGCATTGGTACTCCAATGGCTATAAAACACCTAGATGCGCTGACCTGAGTGTACTCTGTCAACGCAAACGAAATATTGAAAGTTATGTTCGGAAGCACTCAAGTACCTAACAGCAAGTAGGACCAATATTGTACATGAAACAGTTATTGTGCTCGGCTAATAAAGCGACGAACCGGACTGAGAAACATCTCACTACGGTTAAGCGGATCTTTCGGTACCTTAAAGATACCATTAACATGGGACTTTGGTATCCAAAGGACACCTGTTTCGAACTAACTGCTTTTTTAGATTCGGATCATGCGGGCTGTCACGATTCACGTAAAAGTACATCTGGTGGCACACAATTTCTAGGAGGTGATAAGTTAGTCAGCTGGTCGTCCAAAAAGCAGGACTACACTTCCATATCTTCAGCAGAAACCGAGTATGTGTCTTTATCTGCGTGTTGTGCTCAAGTTCTATGGTTGAGAACTTAGCTCACAGAGTTATGGAGTTCCCACTTGATAAAAACCTATGTATTGTTACACAAAGGCAGCCATAGCCATCAATCACTTGCAAATCTAGTCCAGTAAGCATTCCGTACCCAGAACAATCGATGTCAGATATCACGTTCATAATAGTAACATGTAGAAAAGGTAATGTTGAATATTCTTTGGTCGAAAACTGAAAATCCAGTTACTTACCTGTTTACTAAAGCTCTATCAGAAGATAGGTTTAAGTATCTCGTCAGACGACTCGGTATGAGATGTTTGACTCCAAAAGAACTGGAGGTTCTGGCAAACAAATCTACTTGATCTATCAAACATCGATTTGTAACTAATTTTATTTCTCTCTTTAATTTGATTTATAAATATTTTTGAAAACAAAAATACAAATATATAAAACCAACAAAAAGAAAATAGAAAAATATAAAATCTGGAAAAACAAAATATAAAATCAGAAAATTTCAAAAATACCAAATGTTAATACAAATAATGTCTAAAAACGTTATTTATATTTTTTGACCTCTCAATGTTTTGATAATAACAAAATGTGAAAACGTTAATGACGATAAAATATAAACGTTATTAATAACTAATCCTAAAATTCTATTTCTAAGATTAATCACTTAAGGTATGGATAAACAAATCATTAAACATGATTAGTGATCAAGAAAAATTAACCTTAAACTTACATTTTAACAAGAAAATTATTAGGTAGCATTAAGAATTATTGGATATATATGAATCATTATTTACTAGCCTAATATTAAAGCAGTCAAAAAAAACTAGAAACAAAAAACTAAATGCGGATTCTTACAAAAGTAGTTTTTTATAAAAATATAAAAACACCATATTAATCATTCAAAGAAATTTTTAAAAAAAACATAAAATTTGAAATTCAAATATTACCCCCCAAAATTGAAGGTTTATAACAGATACAACCCTACAACCACAAAAGGACAAAAAAGGAGGCGGAGTCTAGTGGCGGCCTTCTTTTAGGCCTAGCGGCCCCCTTATATATAAGGGACCACCGAGACCGCCACTAGCAACGGTCATTTTTTTGTCCCCTATAAATACTGGGTCACCCCATCTAAAAAACACAACCTCTTTCCATGAATTTTCTCAGATCCATTTTTCTCTCTTCTTCCTTTCTTTCTAAAACACATATCTTGATCACTAACATACCTTGATCTTGTTTCAAGTGGATTAATTCTCTCCCCATATCATCTTCTCTCCACTTCTTCTTCTTTCATCTATCAAGTGCAAGAGAAGAACACATCGTATACTTCTATATACGAATATATCAATTAATCATCTCTCATCCCTCCTATATCACAAATCTTCATTAACATATATTAGTGTTTGTGTGTAAATTGGATTGTGTGTAGATCCCAAGTGTTAAATTGTGTAGTTTGGTGTGATTTTGGATTGTTGTAACCAACGGTAATATATATCTTGTGATGTGTAAAGACATAGTTAAGTCTTAGATTGGTTACTAAGATTAGACTCGACATCTATCTTAGTGTCGGAAAGAAAGTAAGCGACGTGTAAACTTTTTCCTCACTCCTAAAGGAGCTGTTGACATAGTGAAATTCTCGAGTGAAGTACTTGGGGAGTGGAGTAGGACGAAAGAGGTCTTGATGCGAACACTATATCTTTTTGGTGTCTTTGGTTTGATCGATTATATTCTCTATCTCTTAATTGTTATTTGCTTACTAGTCTCAATTATATATAGATATTTAAGTTGTTGATTCATGGTTGTTGATAATGATTGGCATATAACTCGATTCTAACAATTTACTAAGCAAATATTTAAAACGTAAATTAAACCAAGAACAATTCACCACACCCCCCCCGCCCTTTCTAGTTTTCCTACAATTGGTACCAGGGAAAGTCACTCAAGATCTTAAATATATTGTATTTTAAAGCTTTGTTCGATCAATGGATTCTGACAAATAACTAGAATGGCAAATCTAATGCAAAGAACCACCACTTTTTAGAAAGTGAAGTTTATTATTAGAAAAATAGATATCGAGACATATGTTTATTCAAAGATCTAGATCTTTGGCATGTAATTTACAAATGGTGGATTTTTAACCACCATATTTCGAAAATTGGAAACCAAACTTGATGAGGTTGTCCTTTTTGAAAAACAAATTGATGATCTTAAAAGAAGGCTTACGAAAAAAATGAAGCCAAATGATTATTTAGTATGGTTTTATTTTAAAAAACAATGCTTTGCCTAGAAAAGAATATGAACGAATTTTCATGTGTAATACGGCAAAAGAAAATTGGAAAACTTTGTTAATCACCCATCAAGGTAATAGCCAAGTCAAAGATAATAAGATCGACCTTTTGGTTCAACAATATGAACAATTCGTCATTTCCGAAGACGAATCTATAGATAGTGCTTTTGCTAGATTTAATACTATTATTACTAGTCTTAAAGCTCTTAATGAAAGTTAATCTAGTAAGAACCGCGTAAGGAAGTTTCTTAGGGCTCTACATCCTAAATGGAGAGCAAAGGTCACGGCGATTGAAGAGTCAAAAGACTTAACATCACTATCTCTTAATGAGCTCATTGGAAACCTCAAAGTCCATGAGATGATCATACAAAAAGATTTACCAAATAGATCAAAGCAAATGTTGAAAGTGAAAACTCTTGCTCTTAAAATCAAAGAAGATAACAGTGAATTAAGAGTGTTTGACTTCCGGTAGTGAAGACGAAGAATATGTCATGGCGGTAAGAGACTTCAAGAAGTTCTTTAAGAGAAGAGGTAGATTCGTGAGACAACCTCAGAACGACAAAAAGACCTTTCAAAGAAGCCGAGACGAGGAAAAGGGAAAAAATGAAAGGAAGTGCTTTAGATGCGGAGATCCAAATCATCTTATTGGAGAATGTCCAAAGTCACCGAGAGACAAGAACCAAAGAGCATTTGTTGGAGGTTCTTGGAGCGATAGCGGTGAAGAAGATGATGAAAAGATCCAAGACGAGACATGTCTTGTAGCTCAAGCACCAAATGAGTATTTCTAATCTTCTACTTAGTGATGAAAGCTCATCAATTGAATGAATTACATTAAACCATAGAATATGATAAAATTGTGCAAAATGAGTTTAATGATAATCACAAAGGAACAAAGAGGTTTAAAAGCTATTAGAAATAATCTAGAAAATGAGCTTAAAGAATTAAAAGATAGATTATCACACTCGAGAAAAACAAGTAGAGTGTAGATCTCGATTGTACAAAGTGTCCATAACAACTTAAAATTGAAAATTTAAAAGATCAAAGAAGAATCTACAAGATAAAACAAATTTGAAAAGAGTACTCATTGCTTGAATATGAAATGTTAAGTAATTCTAAAACCCTTCGGAGATATATTAGGATTAGGGTTAATTATTTTTGAAGCATCATCTAGTGGAACTAAGGAAATAAAATTTATGAAAGCTCAGAAAAAGACGTGTTCTGATGGAGGTCCCATAATTATAGGCGGCCCCCTTAATGATCTGGCGGCCCCCAAAATAAATATGGGACCGCCCCCAGTTACACCTGGATCTGAGAAACTAATGACTTTTCAAAAATCCATTTTGAGTCCTAGACCAAAACACATAATTTGTATAGAAAACTCAAAGTTCCCAATTGCTAGTGACAATGAAGTTAAACAATTCTATAAGCATTGTCAAAACCCGGAGTTAGGATTTTTCGAAACCTAATTTAAGAATCTAAAAACTTCACCTTCTAGAAGAGTCAATAATAATTATTCTCATGTCCTAAAACACCACAACCTAAAAGACATTTGGTCTGACAAAAACCAACCCCATGATTTCTCGTACATGAACAACTCCACATCAAAGTTACATGCCATGAGAAATGTGTCTTCCATCTCAACACATCTAAAACATTTGCATCACAAATGCAAAGGATGTTTGGCACTAACAACTTTGGACCCATGAGATATTGGGGACCAAATATTTGAGTTATTGTCTTATATAAATAGAAATGGCCTTGGAGTCGATATTGGAGTCCCGAGAATGGATCAAAGATACGGATGTTCCAAACATAATGACCACCACCGAGCTGCATCTCCATTACAAGGCATACAATGGAGGTAACGTTATTTTTGGTAGTAATCTTTGCGGTAACATCATTGGCAAAGGTACGATTTCTAATGACTCTCTTAAAATAGATAATGTAGAACATGGTTTGGAAAATCTAGATCAACTTGCTAAGTATAAGGACAAATATGTATAATAAGTGTAGAGTAACTTTTTCCAATTCCAGAACAGATAGTGAAATCACTAAGGATGTGAAAGATGATAGGTAGAAGGTATTAGGAAGAAAGAGACTAATATGAGATGCAATTAGAAATAATCAAAAGGATCAAATTTTGTCTAACAACAATTTGAGATAATTCCACTTTTGTGCATAGGAGATTAGGTCACTGCACAAATGCTCTCATCAATCGTTAGCTTCTAAGAGGAAGTAGTTAGGAACCTACCTAAATTAAGTTGATCAACAATTTTTGAAAATGCTTGCAAAATTGGAAAACAAGAAGCTCATGCAAGTCACAAAGCTAAGAATGAAGTCTCAAATTCACGACTAAATACATAAACTTCTCAAAACTTCTTTCACATATGGATCGTTTTTGGTCCTTAAAAGTGTAAATACACATATCCGTTTTTACCTAAAACAACCCAATTAAACCCAAAACAGACCAAAAATGGCAAAAATATGCTTGTATTTGTGTTTTGTGTGTGCAGGTACGGATAATACAGAAATCTCAAAAAACATCAAAACAAGCAAGCAACGGACACGAGAATCATAAGAATACAAAAAAGAAGAGCCAAAAAAAAAACCAAAGCCGAAGCCAGAAAAAGTCAAGCTCAGTCAAATCCCAGTCAAAAGAAAAGTCATCAATGGTTCAAATAAAAGTCAACAAGAACACAACATTCCATTTAACCCTTAGCTCTCAACAAACTCTAAAATTGTCCCCTCCATCAATGGGCCTTACCCGGATCCTAAAACCCTAGCCCATGTCCTTTTATAACAACCACAAGGGCTAAACTTGCATTTCTCGAAAGTTATTTATAACTAGAAAATAAGAAAAGGAAGACAAGGGCCAAATGTGTAAAATCCCAAAGTTATAACAGTTTTAACTGTCAAAGATGGGCGCGAAACCCATTTACTGTTCACCCATCGTCCCACCTTTCACCCCCATGGTAAAACAAAGGGCAAATAAGAATTAAAGGGTTAGTTAGTCAATTCATGAGCTCCTAAACACAATGGCAAGGACAAATTAGTCTAATCAAGAGGGAATAATTGGTCACTCAAGCTCCAAGGACACGTCAGAACAAGAAAAGCACAAGAGATGTGGGTTTTTGTGCTAAACTCACTCACAAAACTAGCACAAACGTCACATCAAAGAATGACATGCTGGCAATCCTCAGGTGTCCACAATTTGATCAAACGGCCACAATAGAAGCTCAAATGATTGAAGAAATGATTGGTTGAGATTGAAAGTTTGGAGAGCAAAGCAAGAGGCTAGAAGGATCCAAGGCAGCCTATAAATAGGCCTCACTTCTCACACACACACTATCTAGGTTTTTAGTAATTTTTAGTCTAGCTTAAATTCGTATTTTTCTTAAATGTAATTTTCTTTTTTAAGTAATGTAACCAGTAACTTTTATTAATGAAATTTAGTTTAAATCATTCATAAGCTCTCTTTTCTTGTTATTTAAAAGCTGTCTTAATAAGCCAAATTGTCTCAATAAGCTAAAAAGCTCATTTTAAGCTCTTTCAGTCTATAAGCTGAAATAGAGCTTATTTTAATTCAGTATTAATCTTACTTAAAACCTTAAATCAGTTTAACTTACATTTATAATGGACTCTATTGGATATGAGCTTTTTGGAAGGGGATCTTAACTTGGAAGAGATCCCAAGGACTTTACCCTAGCTTATCTAATAAGCTAGGGAGCTTGTAGCTGCCCTATTGGGAACCTTTTGTTTAGCTAAAGGTTCAAGTAAGTTTTCATTTACTTTTCATAATTTCATTTCTAGCTTAATTTTAGCCTAATAGTGTAGATCTGCTTAATAGCTTATTAAAGTTGCTTATTAGTGCTTATTTGTGTTTAGTATTAGCTTAATAATCCTAGATGTTAATCTGTTTTGCTTTTAATAGTTTAAATCCTAGATTAGCTTAAGTTGTCTTTAAAAAAAACCATAAAAAACCAAAAATATAGTAAAATAGCTTAAGTCTTAGATTATTGCTTATCTAGTTGTTAATTCATGCTTATTAAAGTTGTTTTAATCTATTAATTGTCTGGTATTAAGCATTTGTTTAATAGATTTCAAATTTAGTAGCTTAATCATAACTGTCATAATAGTAAAGGGGTGTTTGGCATAAGTGTGTTTGACCTCTAAAAGTCAACATTACTTGTGCAATTTGCTTGAGTCAGCTGAGTTTTCATTTAAGTTTAGTTTTCATTTAGTTTTTATAAGTTAGAGTTCAAAATTTCAAAAGATATGGCTTATTATCTTTGCTTTTACACCAGGGCAGTTTTTGACTATCTTTTTGCTTGTGAAATTTTGATCCAAAGACCTTAAGGCTTAGATCTTGCTTGAACTTTGTTTATACACTCTATTTGAGTGTGTCTTAGTGCAGGATTTCCCTTAGGAAACCTGCACTCTTGGTTTACATTTGTGCAAAGGGCACCAGTACTAACAAAAAGTTAGTACTGCTGATACTTTACACTAGCAGTACTAACAAAAGTTAGTACTGCTGAGTCTTAAGCCCCAAATTAAGCCAGCAAAGTTAGGGTTTAATAACTCTTCTTTTAGTATTTTATAGACTAGGTATAGCTTAATACAGATTAGGACTTAAATTTCATTTTCTAGCTTATTTACATAGCTTATTTTTGCTGTCAAAAGTCTTTCAAAAAGTTAAAAAGCCAAAAACAGTACTTAGGAATTTCAGGTTCTTAATTTGTTAATTTAGCTTATGAGTCTAGATTTTATAGCTTATATAGATAGATTATAAGTAGTTTAATAAGTCCTTAAAGATTTAGAGTCTAGTTTAGCTTTTTCCTTAAAAAGTTAAAAAGCCAAAAACAGTACTTAGGAATTTTAGGATTTTAATTTGTTAATTTAGCTTATGATTCTAGATTTTTCAGTTTATATAGATAGATTATAAGTAGTTTGATAAGTCCTTAAAGATTTAGAGTCTAGCTTAGCTTTTTAAAGTTTTTAGCTTATTTGATTTTTGTGCTAAATGCCTTATTTTCTGAGTTTGCTTGTTTCCTCCTCATTTTTAGTAGTCTAAAAGTACTTTAAGCTCTATTATCTTTTCATTTTTAGGGTTAAAGCACTCATAAGTCATTAGAACTTACCTTTTCCTTTTACAATTGATCTAGTGTTGAGTTTTTTATCAGCTTTAATTCTAAAACCAAGGGTTTACTCCCTCCTTTCTGAGGTCAGGTTCAAAAATAGCCCTCTTATTATGATTATTTTATTTTCAGTCCAAGTAGTTTTTCATTTAATTTCGTTCCCACTTGCTTCCTCTAAACTTTCTCTCTAGAGTTTTTAGTGATAAGTCTCTTTTAAAATTTTGAGCTTATAATTTGACTTAGTTGTTTGTCGGTGGTTGGACTCAGGGACACATTCTTGTAATTTTTCTGTTTTAGTTGTTTTTCAGTTAATCCTTGCCCGTTAAGTGTTTTAGCCCCGTTAGTCCTTAAGTCTTTAACACAGTTAGTCCCTAAGTTAGTTATTAATTAGTTTTAATTAATAATTAGGGTTAGGTTTTAATTAGTTTAATTAAACTTTTTAGAAAAAGATAAAATTAGGGCTTTTATTTAGAAATTTCTGCTCATTTGGTGTTTGTTTGTCTGTGTTTACAGAAATGCTATAAACTACATAGCCTGTTAGAAATGTGAGGTTATGATAAGGGTTTGGCTTGTATTTTTCCGTTCATTTCTTCTGCCCTGCCTGAGTCTTATTCCTGCAGCGGTAATGGTGTTTGTTTTATCTCTTTAGAGTTCTGCGTTTTAGTATGCAGTGGTGACCCGTATCGTAATATATAAACAAAGGATGAGTTTTGAAATATAATGCATTGTTAAGAAAAATGTATTTTTGGAAAGTCAAACTATTGGAATAAGGACTTTTTTTAGAGAAACATGGTTGTAGTGGCTCATTTCCTTTCTTCAATATTCCTTCCACCACATAAAGTAACTTTTGTGGGTTTTAGAGGGTATTACATAATCATTAATTTTTTAGGAATTAAATGTGAAGAACCCCGACATAGGTTTGTACTATAATTAGCTGTTGTTAATTTGTTGTAAATTGTTTTTAGCATGGGGATTGTTAGGGTTTTTTTTGTAAGTATGGTTCATTATAGAAATTTGAAGTAATTGAGACGATTTAAAAACTTTATTTATTATGGTATAACGTAATTACATTTGAGAAATACGTCATATTGATTCTTCAAATCTGGTGGTTTCCTAATTTGATAGTTTACAGTTGATGCATTATTATTTAAGCATAGCGTTATTGCAAGATGATAATAGGTATTGTCTTTCATGGCTCTAGTCAATTAGCTTGAGCTGTTTTAAGAAGCATCTGGT
Source organism: Tanacetum coccineum (assembly GCA_026074375.1). Classification (NCBI taxonomy): domain Eukaryota; kingdom Viridiplantae; phylum Streptophyta; class Magnoliopsida; order Asterales; family Asteraceae; genus Tanacetum; species Tanacetum coccineum. The sequence goes on along the minus strand of BQNB010018809.1, from coordinate 1,042 downwards.
TGCCTGTTTTGTTCAAGAGCAGTATTTTAGGCGATGATTTTGTTCAAGACTACACACCACTTAATTGAGGGTGACATTATAATCATACCTTCATGTACTAAAGTAGGTTGTTGAATGTTTCCCTGCAGACGATGTTTCAGGTACAATGCTTAATTTCTTGGTCTGCGGAGTTTTATTTTTTTGGGTAGGTATGAGTTGTGTATCTGATTTATTAAATTTCATTGAATTCAAAGCCTCGATTGTTAGTGTTAAAAAGACAATGCAATTTCCAGTGGAAATAGAACAATAGTAGAATTTAAGCGTTATTACAATTGTACATGAGTATGTCAATTAAGGCAGTTGAAAGCTTCCTTGTAAACGGTATTCCAGGTGTAGTGCTTCAGTTCTTTATCGCTGTCCTCTTTCATTAGTATTTTTAGGCCGTCAGGATTTGTAACCCTAGATAGTGTGATGTGTCTCGCGACTACTAGTTTTAAATTTATAACACGAATTACCGAATAAACTAAGAACACACGGGCAAGTATGACCCTTTCGTATGTAGCTAGCTTGGTGTGGTAAGCCGAGGTCGTTCACTAGGATTTGGGTGTTTTCGGTTGTGAAGAATCTAAGTATCAATAAGCAATAAAACGATGATAAAGTGGTTGTCACGTCCCACAATACCATAAAGCAATTATAAGATAAATTCAACGAGAATGCAATCAAATAATTAGAACAACTTGTTTGGAACTAGATTCTATCTCAATGGAGTGACTGGGACATCAGGTAGATATTAAGCAATAGAACACAAAATCAAAAACATACAATTCCAAGTCAATGGGTAATATCATGGAATTACATATATCACGGTTTATCCAAACGTACCCTTTCGACCTATAAACGTTTTTACAAACCGATTCAATATAACCCATTTGTGAGAAATATGATTTCACCAATTTGTTCATTAGAGTCCTTTCGACCTATACTCTAGATTAAACCATCACGAGTCCATTTACCTTGTTTAATTCATAGGTGTCAAGTATGAATTACCAAACGTATTGCGCGC
>BQNB010018808.1:44312-67756 GCA_026074375.1 Tanacetum coccineum | reverse complement strand
ATGTTCAGGAGGAAAGCTTTCTTGCATTGGTACACTGGTGAAGGTATGGATGAGATGGAGTTCACTGAAGCTGAGAGCAACATGAATGATCTTGTATCAGAATATCAGCAGTATCAAGATGCCACCGCTGATGAGGAAGCAGATTATGAGGAGGAAGAAGAGGAGGGTGAGTATGAAGGTTGATGATAGTGCAGAAACATCAGAACATGAAAAGGGGGGGTTGTCTATTATGGTTATTTTAGTGTATGTGTGTTTGCCCGTGGTTGTAATCTCGACTACCATTCAATCGAATATTAGTAGGAGATGAAAACGCTTTAGTTTGTGAACAATTTTACAAGAAAGCAAAGCTATTTGCTGGAAGGTTATGGGTGTAATTCTGTTATTGGATTATAACTATTACTTGTTATTGTGCTTGTGCCTTCTTTTGAATGAATTTTGTTTCCTGAAATTGATTATGTGCTGTTATTCTGTCTATTCATATCTGCTTGAAATTTGTGATGGTTGGTAATTTAGGGAGAATAAGTTGAGGTTGGTGCAAATGTAAATAGTTTTTAGGTTATATTCTGGTTCTTGAGCTGAAATTCAAATACTAGTTTGTTTTGGGGAAGATATACTAAATTGCGTCTCAATCAAATTAGGCCGGTCTGGAGACTTTTAGAGTAGTATTACTTGCCTTTAGACCCATGTCTGCTGTGGTGCAATCAGACCTGATTTTGTTTCAATTGAAAGCATGTTTTGCTGGTCTTTAGAAAAATCTGAACAAGGTAAACAGCTTTGACATATTCGAGTTCCATGTTAACTTTCTACAAGCTAAACGGCTTTGACAACAACTTGCTTTATTGGACTTATAGAGTAGTATTACTTGCCTTTAGACCCATGTCTGCTGTGGTGCAATCAGACCTGATTTTGTTTCAATTGAAAGCATGTTTTGCTGGTCTTTAGAAAAGTCTGAACAAGGTAAACAGCTTTGACATATTCGAGTTCCATGTTAACTTACTACAAGCTAAACGGCTTTGACAACAACTTGCTTTATTGCTGTTGGTGGCTTTTATGACTTAGAACTTTGTTCCCATTTTTCCGAGCGTATATTATGATAAGGTGATCAGTTGTCTGAGCATTTTATTTTACATGTGCTGGTGTCTATTACCTATTGTCATCTCTGAGATGCAAGATTATTGTTATCACATGCAACAGAATGGTGAACATTGCTAAACTTTGCTACATGTGCTGCACATTATGGGCATCAAAATTTTATGGCCCTTTTTCATTTGTATGATGTTCAGACACGTCAAAGACACACACATTGATGTCGCTTGGCCACATGTAAACAACTTAAGTTGTGAAACTTGAGTCTAGTAAGATATTAATACATCTGTTGTAAAAACATGAACGAAGGCACATTGTGTTTAGAAAGGTCAAATCAAGATTTCACTCATAATTTGACTAATACTATGTTGATCCATTGTAACTTGTATCTGCTAATTAAAATTGAAACAAAAATTGCATAGCCATGTCAAGAGCAATTGTGTGTTAAAAATAGTATGAAAGTATTATCCGTGCAACAAACTACATGTTATTTGTGTGATACAAAATGTAGAAAAAAAAAACATTTAGACTGCATTTAGTTGAAAGAAAACACATTTGCTTTTCACACTAGTGTCCACTGCGCTGCACAAAGGGTACTAGATTTTTTCGCCATAATACCAATGAGCTTATTGTGGAATGGTATGTGAGTTGCACAAATGGTACTAGAATTCATCTCTACACATAACCATTAAAGAACATCAACAACGACCTAACAAGAACAAACCTCAAGACAAACAATAGCTCAACTAAAAAATCAGTGAGCTAGTCGCAAAATATGATGCAGAGGAAGCTGACTTGATAACGCTTCTTCGTATAGACCTTGAGAATAATCTACTGGCAACAAAGGATGATGTTAACCAAATTTGGTCAGAAATACGACAACTCACCAACACTGTTCGAGCTTCCATAAACATCTCTTACCTCCAAAAGAACCATCATTGACGCCTTGACAAGACTTTTCGAAACAGTTGAAAATCTTGGGGAAACGTGCAGAACTCAAAAGCTAGGACGTTGGTACACAGGTGAGCGTATGGACGAGATGGAGTTCACTGGAGCTGCGAGCAGCATGAGCGATTTGGTATACGAGTATCAGCAATGTCAAGATGCCACAGCTGATGAGGAGGAAGAAGAGGAGGGTTGAGGATAGCGCAGAAGCATCACAGCTTGAAAAGGAGGGTTTGAGTTTATTATGGTTATTGTAGTTGTATGTGTGTTTGTCCGTGGTTGTAATCTCGACTGCCATCCAATCAAATATTAGTAGGAGATGAAAACGGTTTAGTTTGTGAACAATTCTACAAGAAAGCAAAGCTATTTGCAGGAAGGTCATGGGTGTAATTTTGTTTCTGGATTATAACTATTACTTGTTATTGTGCTTGTGCCTTCTTTTGAATGAATTTTGTTTCCGGAAGTTGATATTGTGTTGTTATTCTGTCAATTGATTTTTGCTTAAAAATTTGCATGATTTGGTAATGGAACTTCAGAAAAACATATTTTTGAGATTTGCTTGAAAGTACATAGTTTTTGTTGAGATTTAAAGAACCTGTTAACCATTAACAACTACGAGTACGCAGCGGATATGGATCATGTTTGGTACATATGATTAACACACAATAAACAAACAAAGGGTAATAGAAAACTAACCTCTTGAAGAATCAAATGTTAATGAAACAAAGTGGATAAGTTTCCACCTCTACGAGTACTCACACAAACACGTCAATCGAATGCTTCCGGATGCTAGCCTTACTTCACGTGTATCCCAAACAACTCTTGTAATACCTTATAACCAGAATCAAGTACCAAAATCCATCCAAAGAAGCAGTATCGAAATTCAGTTAATAGGGTTAGGGTTTTCACTGATTTCGGTTCAACCGAATTGGGGCAAACAGAACCGAAAATCACCAATAACAAACCCTAGGTGTTTCTATCTCTTGTCACGCCTTGAGAATAAGTAAACCAATATCCTAAACCTTCTATGAAAGCTGTGGGATCAGATCACACCTCGAATTCCCCTTTTGGGGACTACCGAAATTCGACAGAAAGGTAAAAGGAGAACCGAAAATGACAAACCCTAATTAAGATTTTGTTATTCGGCTGTTATAAGTGAAGATGAGGGGAGGAACGAATTTCTTCAGCGTTTAGGGTTGTGTGTGTGTCGTTTATGAGCTAAGGGGTGGGGTCTTTATAGCCTAAAGCCCCCTTACTCATGATAAGACTTAAAGACTTCAAGTTTAAGTCTTATCATAACTCCTCTCTTCCCTATCCCTTAACCAATGAACCTAGACACCCTCTAGATCCTTCCTAGGCCGGCCAAACCCTTTAGGACAGCCTTAGGATCATTGTCTAGTCGAATTAGGTCTTAAGGTTTACTTTTAGAAACGCACGTGAAGTTAAACGCACTCTAAGTGTTTAACGTGTGTGTCCCCAATAGGCTCACACATTTCTAGTCGTATTGAGCTAATTCAACTCACATATTCCAACAGCTCCCACTTAGGAGTTGGAGTAGCAGATTGCCCATATACTAACGACGGAAACGTCTAGCAACACTCACATTCGTTTTTAAAATTAGAAATGTCCGAGATCAAGTTTCAAAAACATTATCAGTAGCATGGTTATGTATCTTCATATGCTATAATCATTTCCTTTGTTCAAAAACCGGTAAAAACCCATAGATAATGGAGTCTAACTCATTTCATATAGTTTAACCATTTAGATTCTCGTTATAGAACTTAATACAAATATACCAAATGTAATCAAGAATCATCTTGCATTACCCTTTGGGTTTGGCCAAACAATTATCTGATTAATTCTGGAGATGCACCAATGGTATCATTCTACACATATCAAGTGGAGGAACAAATTCTTTGTTGAATACAAGTGTTATGAATGCTGCTTCACATTACTTCCAATAATAGTATTTATAACTACCATTTTCAGGACATCGTTTGACTTAGAATTAAAAAGTGATATCCACACATACCAGAACTTGTTTGTATTCTCAAGTCTAAGGATGACTTAACTAACCATTTCCGAAATTTTGACAACGGATCCATAAAGTAATGTAGGATATTGGAAATCATAACACAATGGAAGATAGATGGATTAGCCAAATCTAGAGAGAGAAAGTGAGAGAAAAGATTTCTAGAGAGAGAAAGTGTAACATGTAAATGAAATGACTAACTACCTCTTCCAAGACATGGAAGAGGCTTATATAGTGGCATACAAAACCGTCCTAATGGCCTTGGTAGTGGGCTTACACGTTGTGTTTAATACCCGGCCCATTATCGAATGTTATACATTAAACGATTAACTACGAACTACAATAATCGATAAATTACACGAGGTGACCGAGTCTTTTTCTAATATCTAACAATCTCCCCCTAAGGGAGGTCACCCCAGAAAATACTAACTTAAGCTCAACAATCTTGATCTTGTGTTTAGCTCGTAGTCTTTGATTCTTCATGTGAAATCTTGTACATTGATGTAGTGATCTTTGTCTTGTGGCTTGTGATTGTACTTGAGATGTGATCTTGAGCTTCTTTGAGATCATCAGCCAAATCTAATCTCTGATCATCAACTTTTTGTCTTTCGCCATCTTGTGCTGGTGACATCTGGACTGGCATGCTCATACCTTTCTTGATGGTGAAAGCTTGATTATTCGTCGTTCTTGAAGTTCCTTTAACTTTAATACTTGATCACTTCGAGAGGACTTTGATATCAGAGTTGCGGAAGCTTTGAAACATATACTTGAGCTTTCATGAGGTCATTAGATGTATCGGTCGAGTATGAGCATGCGGTTATGAAATAGACTCCACTGGAACAAGGTATCTCCATCTCCATCTTTACTTGAACCTGTAATAAAACAGTTAGCAATAAAGCTTGTGGACGAATATGGCTTTGTCATTCGCCCGAGTTTGGTTGGATTAACCTCCAGATCCTGTGAGGACCGACCTGTGATCAGGTAGATTCAATCTTAAGAAGAATCTCCTTGACAGGATTTCCAGTATAAGTGTCGGATCTTCTAATGTATGAACATCAGAATCACCTAACTTGCCTGTTCTCTTAATCGGAACGTCTCAAAGCAGACAACACGATAAGAGTGAATCGGTTAGTTACTATCTTACCGATTGAAGAGGAAAATTGATTTGAAAATCAATCGACGTGTCACTTGAGAAAGTGTTTTTGTGACACATCGAGAGTGTTAAGCTTTTATCAAAATTCATCAATCGTCAATTCATAATCTGGACCGATTCGATATCCAGTGTCACAAGTTTGACCCATTAAGGATCTCACAAGTCACCTACCATGAGCTTGTTTGATGTTGGCTCAAGCAGGATTTCCATCTTCATTGTGAACACATAAGTGTCACTCGGATGTTCTGGCAAAACCACAAGGATAATGCGTAGGACTCTTATGATAACCCTTGTTTTCACATTGTGTGAAGAACAAGTAATATGGAATAGTGTCCTAATGAGATTAATTAATGATCTCTTGGCTCTAGACTCAATTGTGCGTTTTGATTTTAGTGATCGGAGGCTGGAGCGGACTGCCACCTTTTCAATATCAACTAACTCGAAGTGAGAAAGTCAATAGATAACGTGTTTAGTATCTGTGAGAAATGAAACATAAAAAAAAAAAAAAAACATAAATCTTTTGAGAGATTCTGAGTGGCTAGGAAGGGTTGTGCATTGCATCACTGGGTCCATGATGTCAGTCTTCAATGTCAGCAATCATCATTGTGATTCTGACAGCAGATGTATTGACCCGGTTTCTGCCTAAGTGTATGGAGGGCTTCTTTCTTTACACCCTTTATCCTTACATTTCTTTTTCATTCTTCAACCCCTTCAGTGCTTACCGAGACTTCATGACTAGAACCTTGTTGGGTTTGTTCCAGTTCTAGCTCCATCTCAGTCGGCACTATTCACTTCTCTCACTTTACCCTTTTTTATGTCATACCTAAGGACTTCTACACTAACTAGTGGATTGTCCCTGGGTAGATCCCTCCGGTTCTGGCTGGATCATGGAAACTAATACTTAACCTTACCAACCTTATAACTCCGATAAAAGTAAATACATGGTTGGTCTTTTTGGTACAGTTCACCGTGCCATAAAACCACTTGAAAAACTCAATCAGGTACTTGTGATATAAATATCAAAGCCTTTAGTACCTTGATTGATTTTGAGTTTTCATAAACGCGCCCCCTCAACATGTGCATCGATAAACGAAAGTGGGTAGCACAAGGAGGATGGAGTATGCATATCAGTCTATAAAATCACATTTTTTAATCAGTTTTCTTATTTAAATCACATTTTCTCCCCTTATCAAAAATTTCAAATCCTTTGATATTTTGGATACCAGTGGATTCGAATATGTTGGAAAATTGGGAGAAATATGTGCTTATTAATCACAAGCCGAGTGGGGAACATATTAATGTTCCCCCTTAATCAATGAGGGATTCTGTTAGTGTCAGGTATGATAAGTTTGAAGAATTTTGAATTTGATGAAAAATTCATAAAAAGTTCATACACTGACACATAACACTAAATACAACACTACATTATAATGTACAAGATACAATATATACACCACTAAATATATTAACCTGAATGCAGAGATGATGTGTTCATTCGGTTCTCTGAAGAAGTCTGTTACAACATCTCGTACGCGACCACCAACAAATCATTCCAAGTTTCGAAAGATCCTTCTCGTCCTCATTCGCCTTTCAATAGCCGAGATAAACTCTTTGCTCCTTGACACATCCTTTTGAGTCCAAAATCGCATGTTCATACCCGGATTGAGCCGATTAACCTTGTACTCATTAACTTTGTAGTCCGGTGCTTCAAGAATAGTCGTCAACGTACCATCACTGAATTTGTGAATCTCATTGAACCTCATCCGTTCATTGTTACGGACAGGGAACGCAACTGCACGAGGCGACTCAATGATTGTATAGTCATGCTTGTACTCGAAGCCTTTTGCATCCCATCTTGGTTTAGTGAGATTCAGCTGTTTCTGGTAGCTCTCAATGCCGAGTTGGAGGTCTTCGACCCGCTGTCGAATCACTAAGTTGCGTGTCCACGGATTAACGGTCGTAGAAAGCATGCGTTTGTCTAAGCTAGGAAGATGATTAAGATGGCCATGTAAAAGCAAATTCAGGATCTTCAAAGTCCACCTAGGGTACCAATATTTTTAAGTCTTTTCTGCAATAGTGTAATTCCTTGATAACACTCTGCGCAGTGTGATCTCTTTCAAGTAGTCGTACCCGTAGCGAGAGTGGGCTTGTATTCTAACAACACTGAGTATCCGCATGTGTTTTCTAACTTCTCTTCGATGTGACGGAGAATCATGTCTGTCAATATAGAACTTCTGTCGATTGAACCACCAGTGAGAAATACCATAAGCGGTACTTTTGTCATAGGTACACACTTCATCAATCCACATTTGCTCTGACACTAGTAGTTCAAGACCAAATTCAGGATAACGAGCGGCCTTCATCTGAAAATTTACAGGGGGGGTAGTTGCGGGCAACTCCCTTGTTGGCCATCATCCCAAATACACCAATCTTTTATTGAAAAAGATTTTTGTTTGATAATGACCATGACGCTGAGAGCCACCGAGAGGAGTGTCGACTAACAACAATCTGAACTTGATCACCTTCCGGATTCGCCCAGTTAATCTGATCTGTAAACATCTTGTGACACTCCTCCATCTGGAACTAAAGTTGAATGAAATTTAGGTAGAAAGCTTTAACAACTGCATATGCCCGCCCTTCAAAGTCCGCTTGCGTAAGCACGGTCTTGTTCACTTTTTGGCGGTACCAGTTTATGAATGTCGTCATGTCTCTAGTCTTTGCAAGCAATGAGTTCTCGGCAGGGGGTTCATAGGTTGAACCCAACGCAAAAGCCCAGTTGTTCTCAACATCTGACACATTGGTAGAAGGGATGGTCCAATCAGGTTCAGGAGTTGCTGGTCTTTCTTCTCTAGGGAGTGGCTTCCACCAGTCTTTTCTCATGCCAGCTTTTGGTAGGTGATCATTCCCTGTGTTTTCATCATCAGACACATGTACCTGTTCGTCGGGAATGGAATCATCATGCATCATATAATCAATAGGTGATGTCTCTTGAGCGACAATAAAGCTAGTTGACACGTATCTAGGGTCAGATGTAGTCCAAGCCATAGATGGTGGTGTTGAGGCCGCAGTCTTGGACAAACTTGGAGCCTCACTGCCTTGTTGCTGATTGCCTCGATTGGTATCAGTAGATGGAGGAAGAGGAGGTGGTGGAGGCAACTAAGAAGATGTCGATGCTCCTAAAGTACCTAGAGCGCCTACTGGTGGTGGTGGAGGAGGCGACTATGGAGGTGGATACCCCGAGGAGTTCTTGGTGAGTTACGTTTCCCTCTTTTCTTCCTGCGAGCTTCATTCAGATCTGCTAGAAGTTGATTTGAATAGTCACGCTCCAATGACTTCTGCAGTGCCTCAAACAAATTCTGGTGAACTTCATGAGCCTTGTAGGAGTTATCTTCAAACATTCGTTGTTGGAGAATTTCCTTCATATCAACGACAGGCAGATCACTGAAGCGTGCTCGAAGTGGAGCTTGCATTGCCCAGTCAACTGCATCTGTAACAATCTCATCAATAGCTTTGCTTACTTTCTGAGGAATGTTGAGATTCTCTAAGTTGTACAGACGAGACCCTTGTTTTGAGTTCACCCTTCCCCGGATGCTAATTGCCATGTATCAACATTACCATATGTTTTTGAGCTCACCTATGCGTTGTACTATGATCGGATCTGTGGTGCTTTGTTGTGGTTGAGGTGGTGGTGGTGGAAGAGTTGTTGTTGTTGTTATTGTTGTGGTTGTTGCTGTTGATGTTGGTAGTGAAGAGTCTGATTGTGATGTTGTGAGATCAATAACCGGAGTGGTCATTGGAGGAACCGAGGAGGTGTCCTGATGAATGGGAACCGTGACCATTGACTGAACCTCATATTCAGCATTGGTTTTCTCTGGTTCTTCTTCCTGTGGCTTCTCCACGAAGAACTGATCAGTGAAGCTGAGTTCTTTGTTAAGATTTTATATAGAAGGCAGGGTTCCAGTGGAGCTTGCAGGTTCTTCAAAAGTTACCTAATCTTCAGTTAGGAGTTTAAGGTTCTACTGAACATTTGGGTAAGCAGTTGTAGTAAACTCTTCATCCATTTGCTTAGGGTTTTGTTGAGTAGAAGCATCAGAGACCGCTAAGTCTATCGGTTCAAGGTTTGGTCCAACATAAACCACATGACTTGGTTGAGGTTGAAACTCTGTAGCATTACCAGGGTTTGATCCAGCCTGGCCTTCATCTTGTATACCAGGGTTTAGATCTAGCCTGGCCTTCATCTTGAACTCCAGCATTGATCTCAGTAAGCTCCCTGTTAGATGCATCTGTCTCTTTGTTAACAAGAGTCACTACCTCGTCAGACTCTGTTTCACTGTCTGCAGCAGCTAGTTCAGTATCCATGGAAGGAGATTCAACAGTTCCAGAGGGTTCAGTGATCATAGGAGTGCGGCTCTGTAGGATCTCGAATATCACATCACTAACAAAATTACAACCACGAATCGAGCTAGAAAATAGAGAGAGTTGATTTCTAGAGAGAGAAACTAGTGAGAGAGTTGAGAGAGAATATAGAAAAATGAAATATTATAAATGAAATCCACTAACTTTTCCTAGGTGGAAAAGTTACTTATATACCCCGACACATTAAGTGAAGTTCGGGATAATTGACTAGGACACGAGCTCGGGTTTTGCTTGGGATTAAACCCGAAACATATACAATATTAGATTAACTATCGAGCCCGATTCCCGATACTTTCCTATTACAACGTTAACCCCTTGATTGACTTCGAGACTAACATTACATAATGGACGAACTTATGTTCGACTCAAGATTTTAAAGGCTAACAATCTCCCCCGAATAGAGTTTCATTGAGACACTCCTTCATGAGATCATGAGATTGCTTTTGTGTTAAGCTCATGTGTCTTAGGTCTTTCTCTTTGTTCTAGTTGAGTTAGTTCCTTCATGCTTTGTTGATCTTGACTTTGAGCCATTGTCCATTGTCTTTATCGTCCATTCCATTCTTGCGATCTTGTGTCTTTGGCCAACATTCTCTCATACTTATGCCATCATCTTGAAACTTCAAACCAAGTTTAACGAAGGCTTTGTCTTTAAAACTTGAGCTTTTCATGATAGATTGTCCTTTGTAGAATGAGCAAGAAAAAGTGGTCATGAATCGACTTTGGTTGATAGGGGATACAGGTCACCACCGTTTTAACTAGCAGGTTTACCGTTAGTGATAACCCAAAAAATTGATTTAAAAATTAATCACATATTACTTGTAAAAGCGTTTTTGTAACACATCGGGAGTTTTAAGCTTTATATCAAAATTCATCAACCGTCAAATTAATTTTAACTATACCCAAATTGATATCCATATGTCACAAGTTTGATTCCATATAGAATCTCTCCAGTCACCTACCTAAGTCTTGATTTGATGCTGACTCAAGCAGGATTTCCATCTTCATTGTGAATACTTAAGTATCACTCGGATGTTCTGGCAAATATATAAGGAAATGCGTATGGACTCTTGAAACAGCTTGAGAACTGATTGATCACAACAAGTGGTTTGAAATGGAATGTTTTTTCCTAACAAGATTTGGATTGATCTTGGGCTCTAGACTCTATTAGTGCACTTTTGAGTTTTAGTCTGGAATGCTGGAGCAGGACCTGCACACTTATTCAATATCAACAATATGGAGTGAGATGTCAATAGATAACGTGTGTATCTCCGTGACAAATGAGACAAGTTTCTGTTGAGAGAAACACGAATGGCTGGGAAGGGTTGTGCATTGCATCACTGGGTCCATGATGTCGTTTTCAATATAAGCAATCAACTTGTGATTCTAACAGCATATGTATTGACCCGGTTTCTACCTTAAGTTGTGTGGAGGGCTTTTTTTTACACCTTTTATCCATACATTTATTTTTCATTCTTCAACGCCTTCAATGCTTACCAGGACGTCATTACTAACACCTTGTTGTGATTGTTCCAGTGTTAGCTCAATCTTAGTCGGCATTATTCCCATATACATTCATCTCCAATCATACCTAAGGACTGCTATTTCTAACTTTGGATTATCCTTGGGTAGATCCTCCGGTTCTGGTTGGATCATAGGATTGATTCCTAACCTAACCACCTTATGACTTCAGAATCGTTGTGAAATTAAGATGTTGTTGGGTGTAAGATCGAACCATAAAACCTTTTCTTCCTTTTCAGCACATTGATCCTAAAAAAAAAAAAAAAAAAAAAAAAAAAAAAAAAAAAAAAAAAAATAGATCATATTTTAAAATACATTTTCTCCCCTTATTTTAAATAATAAACACTTAGTTTTTGGTACCTACCTTGTGATTAAAAATATGTCTTGAAAATTTTGCGGGGAGAAAATAATGGATCAGCATGAATGGTTTGGAACATTTTGATAATGTTTTGAATACATAAGAATTGTCGTTGTTGATGTATCCAAGAAACATTAAAACTTTGTTTTTTAAAAAAAACCCCCCTCAAAAATATGACCAATTGAAAAATTTTGTCCTTTGAAACATATGAGTATAGAGTGTTGACACATACATTTTGAAAATTATGAATGTCATCGAGAAACTTGAAAATTATTTCAACTTTTTGACCCCAAAATCAATTTAGAGGACTCTCTTCTAACGGTAAGGGTAAGCACACGAAGCGTACACTATCCTTTTTCTTGCGCTAGAAAAACATTGATTGGTCCCCTTGTAAGAACACTTCAAGAACGAGAAACGTTAATTTTTCTCGTTGTGAAGATAAGTTATAAATCTTTCCTTTATTTTAAGTTCGGTTATGTAACTGATATTTGAAAGAGGGGGGGGGGGGGGGGGAAAAGGGGGGGGCATACAGACACAGAAAAATTAGAAATGACAGTTTTGAAACTATTTGCAACCCGCTCGAACTTCATTTACACACCCGTTCAATGTTAATCGACATTTCTAAGCACGTAAATGTTATCGATTCCAAGAGACATGTCGAGAAGATTCTTTTTTGGAAATTTTCTATTTTTCAGATTTTGTATTTATATATATATACTTGTTGTCCTCAGCATTGCTATGTGATGGTGGAATAGTAATTCCAACTTTTTCGTGATGTAGCTGTCTTGACTGCTAGAGGAATAACTTTTGGAACCAGCTTTGAACTTGACGGTTCATTGCTGTGGTCGTGAATTCCGATTTCTGAACGGTTATGACCAGAAGTCATTTGATGAAGAACGAGGCCTGAACTGATGTGAACAGACGTCATTGCCATGAAGACCGATGCTTGATCTGTTACGATCAAACGTCTTTTTGAACATTGAGGAACGGGGCTTGAAGTGTTATTTTCAGCAGACGGCATTTGACATTGACGACCGAGGCTTGAACTGCTGTGTTCAAACGTCTTTTGAACATTGAGGAACGGGGCCTGAAGTGTTATTTTCAGCAGGCACCATTTGATGTAGCTCATCTTTTGTGAAACCATTCTGGCACTGGTTTCTTAGATATCAGAAATTTCAGCAACCACACTGATATGTGCTTAATTACACATATCTTTTACCTTTAAAAACGAGCTACAATATCCAAAAACGGACTCAAAATGCCAAACGTACCTGCACTTAAACCCAGAGTTTGTTTGCATGCCTGAATATGAGGGATATCTACTATTGAACCATGTGTGGGTTCACTGTTAACCTTGCCCGTGCAAGAGTTGAGTAGCTTTCCAGTTGGAACCCACCTAAGACAAACAGTCTTGAGAATTCTACCCGTTGGTTGCCACCTAAGACAAGATCTAGGAGTCCTTGTTTTCTCAGGGACATCCGCTAATGTAGTGCCTCATAGGACTCCATATCAACAACAGTAGTTAAGTAAGCACAACCAAGTAGTAACAAATCTGGGAAACTCAAAGACATAACAAATGTAGGGCCGAGTAGTAAATCTAAGAACGTAGGTTCTAGGATTTCTAACAACTCGAAACCCATGCAAAATTGGGGATCCAATGTTTCTACTGCTCCATCTTCTTCCTGTGTCAATTTCAGGTCGTACAAATCGTACTCTGTCACCTGGACTCGGGCTGCTCCAACCATATGACTGGGCAGTGCTCTCAGCTCATCAACTTTGTTAGCCAATTTTTGGGTATAGTTAGATTTCGTAATGATCAGATTGCAAATACGATGGGTTATTGTGACTATCAGCTAGGGAATGTTACAATCTCACAGGTTTATTATGTTGAGGGTCTCGGGCACAATTTGTTCTCTGTCGGTCAATTTTGTGACATTAATCTTGAAGTAGCTTTCGAGAAGCACACTTGCTATGTTTGGAATTTAAACGATGCTGATTTCCTTTTCGAATCAAGAGACACAAACCTGTACACCATTTTACTAGATGATATGTTGAACTCTTCTCCAATTTGTTTGCTATCTAAAGCCTCTAAGACTAAATGCTGGTTATGGAACCGATGGTTGTCGCATTTAAACTTCGGTACTCTAAACCAATTGGCTAAAAAGGTCTTGTTCGAGGTTACAACTAAAATTTGAGATTATATCACTTATGTTCGGCATGGTTCCCTAGGGAAAAGCAAAGAAGCCACTTCATAAACCCAAAGCTGAAGACACTAATCAAGAAAAACTTAATCTTTTGCATATGGATCTTTGCGGGCCAATGCGTGTGAGGAGTATAAATGGGAAGAAATATATCTTGGTTATCGTCGATGAATACTCAAGGTTTATGTGGGTTAAGTTTTTGAGATCAAATGATGAATCTCCTGAGGTCATCATCAAATGCTTGAAGCAAATGTAAGTTCGTTTAAATGCTACTATCAGAAATGTTTGAATAGATAATGAAACTGAGTTTGTGAATCAGACTCTTAAAGACTATTATGAAAATGTTGGAATCACGCATCAAACATCTGTTGCGCGCACTCTGCAACAGAACAATGTTGTCGAAAGATGGAACCAAACTTTAGTGGAAGTTGCCCGTACCATGTTGATATTTTCTAAAGCTCCATTTTATCTGTGGGCAGAAGTAGTCTCAACAGCATGTTATACCCAAAACTGATCCCCAATACGTCTTCAATACAACAAAACACATTATCAGCTTATACATGATAAGAAACCTGATTTATCTTTTCTTCATGTCTTTGGTTCGTTATGTTATCCGACCAATGATAGTGAGGATTTAGGTAAATTGAACTGGAGGCTGATATTGGTATTTTTGTTGGCTATACTACCTGGCAAGAAAGTGTACAAATCCACTACCAAAAATTACCAACAAATTATGGAAACAATTCACGTTACGTTTGAAGAGCTGACGGCAATGGTTTCTAAACAGTTCAGTTCATGACCTCAATTTCTGACTCCTAGAACACTCAATTCAGGGCTCGCGCCAAATCCTCCTTCTCCAACACCTTATATCCCATCGACAAAGAATGATTGGGATATCTTGTTCCAACCAATGTTTGATGAGTTCTTTAATCCTCCACCAAGTGTTGTTTCCTCGGTTCCCGCAACTGTTGCTCAAAGACCTACTGATCCAACCAGTTCACCTGTGTCAACTTTAATTGAACAAGATTCACCATCTGTAAGTACTTCATCAAATAAAGAACAAGCACAATCCCTAGTTTTTTATGAAGATGTTGAAGAACAGTTTATAACTACACATTTTAATGATGATCCATTTCATGAAATTCTCCATGAAGACTCAACTTCTCGAGAATTCATTCTTTAAACGTGTGTAATCCCACATTCCATTTGAACTTCTTAGTAAATGGATAAAGAATCATCCATTAGAAAATGTGAGAGGCAATCCCTCTCGACCAGTCTCCATAAGAAAGCAACTTCAAACTGACGCTATTTGGTGTTATTTTGATGCATTTCTCACTTCAGTTGAACCGAAGAATTTTAAAGAAGTAATGCTTGAATCCTCCTTAATTAAAGCTATACATGAGGAAATTCATGAATTCGAATAACTACAAGTATGGGAATTTGTACCTTGCCCAGATATCATAATGTTGATCAAACTGAAGTGGATCTTCAACGTCAAGAAAGACGAATTTGGGGGTGTACTCAAAAACAAGGCTCGATTGTTGCTAAAGGATATCGTCAAGAGGTGGGGTTTGATTTTGAGGAATCGTTTGCACCGGTTGCTAGAATAGAGGCCATTTGTATCTTCATTGCAAATGCTGCCAACAAGAACATGACAATCTACCAAATGGATGTCAAAACTGCTTTCTTGAATGACGAGCTACGCAAAGTTATTTATGTGAGTCAACCGAAAGGATTTGTATATCAAGACAACCCAAATCAGGTGTACATGCTCAAAAAGGCACTTTATGGCCTTAAGCAGGCTCCACGCGCATGGTATGACATGTTGTCCAGATTTCTACTCTCACAAGAATTCTCCAAAGGTGCAGTCGATCCAACACTATTCATCAGGAAAGCAGGACGCGACCTCTTATTGGAACAAATTTTTTTTGATGATATAATATTTGCTTTTACTGATCCTGCTATGTGTGATGAATTTGCTCAAATAATGACTTCTAAATTTAAGATGTCGATGATGGGCAAAATATCTTTATTTCTTGGACTTCAAATTTCCCAATGTACTAGAGGCATCTTTATAAACTAGTCTAAATATGCTCTTGAAATAATAAAGAAATATGGTATGCAATCTAGTAATCCCGTTAAAACCCCTATGGTGGATAAAAGTAAACTGGATGAAGATCTACAGGGGAAACCAGTCGATCCTACACATTACCGTGGCATGATTGGATCCCTTATGTATCTTACATCTAGTAGACCAGACCTTATATTTGCAATATGCATGCGTGCCGGTATCAGGCAAAGCCTAACGAAAAGCACTTACATGTAATTAAATAGATATTTCGATACCTGATAGGAACCAGTAATATGGGTCTTTGGTATTCGAAATATACATGCATTACTCTAACAGCATATGCAGATGCAGACCATGCCGGGTGTCAAGATACTAGACGAAGCACATCTGGAAGTGCATAATTCTTGGGGGATAAACTTGTCAGTTGGTCATCCAAGAAGCAAAAGAGCACTGCTATCTCTAGTACAACGACTGAATATATTGCTTTATGTAGGTGTTGTGCTTAAATCTTATGGATGAGATTACAACTAACAGACAATGGGCTTAAATTCAATAAGATTCCTCTATACTATGATAGCAAGAGTGCAATTGCTTTATGCTGCAACAATGTTCAACACTCGAGATCAAAGCATATAGATGTGATATACCGCTTTATAAAGGAGCAAGTGGAAAATAGAGTGGTGGAACTCTACTTCGTCATAACGAAATATCAGCTAGCAGACATTTTCACTAAAGCTTTGCCTCGAGAAAGATTTCACTTCTTAATTGACAAGCTTGGAATGAAGAGCATATCTCTCGAAACTCTGAAAAATCTGACTGAAGAAGAGGAAGAGTAATGGCGGTAACTCTTCACATATCCTATGTTAATATTGAAAATAAGAAAAAGTTAAAACTTAATTATTTTTTTCTTATTATATAAATTTTTACAAAAAAGAAAATTCAAAAATATAAAACCATAAAATCAAAATACAAAATTATAAAATCAAAAAATATGTTTTCTTGACATGTCTTCTAGAATCAATAATATTTACGACCTTAGAAATGTCATTCAACAATGACACGTGGTTGTAAATAAAGTTCGAACAGAAGTTCCAAATGTTTTCAAAACATGTCAATGGCTTGCAGTTATTTCAGACTGCAACCCGGTCCTATCCTTAAAGGCAAGTATTTCGACAAAAAAGAAAACTTGACCTCTCAACGAGAAAATATTTTTCTCGGATATGAATTACTTCATATTCATACAAAGGCTTGTGTATACTTTGCTACACAACCCGTGCTTTCAGAAAATAAGTGTACGTGTCAGTGCATTTATTTTTCAAAATAAGAGAAATCTTATTTTTGGTGGTATAAAAGTGTTGATTTATCAAAACATATCAGTCATATCAATTTCTCATCAGAAAAGTATTTTAATTGAAAATTCTATCGCTCAAACAATGACTACAACTCTTTCAATAGAAAACGGGTCATTATTTGAGGGAGAGAAATGTGCTAATAATTCTTTTAAAATAGTGCTTCATAATAAATCACAGAAAAAATGGAAAAGGTTTTGGACTATAACGAATCGATTTCAGAGAATTGGTTCGGGTCTTTCTTTGAATAATGCGTCGCGAACCAAGGATGGTTCTTCGGTAGGATGGGGATAAAGATTGGGATGAGGATCAAGGCTTCTTTGAAGGGACGAGATAGACCACTCGTGAGAGTATAGACATACACCCTCACAAGGGATTCTAAGGATTTGAGCAAAATTCTCAAGAGTGAGAATGGTTTCGACATTGTCAATAGTAAACCTCACGCAAATGGTTCCGTTAAGGTTTCGAATGAGACGGAAACTCTTATAGAATTGAAGGACGAAGACGGGGCAAATTTGCTCGTCAATGTCAAGTAGACAATCAAAGCCTATGGCCCTAAAAGTGGGGCGAAGATTAGGTTCATCTTCGAGGAAGTCGGGGAGCACAACTCGACCCTCGTGAAATAGACGATAAACAAGGGATTTGTAGATGTCCCTTTCGTCACCGGTGAACCCACCGGTGCGGTGGTACAAAGGAATGTAGGAGGCGGTGTCATGGTGGTCCACATCACGAGCGTTAGGCATGGTGCACCTATTGAAAACAGAAATTATAAAGGGTTTTAGGAAATTTTTATTTAAGAAATTTATAAGTTTTTACGGGTATTAACAATTCGGCTTAGTTTGAATTAAAAACGTGCATGGATTGTTTTCTTAGTCTTGATCCGAGTTAAAAATCAATTGTAGTTATCCTACATATCTAATTAGTTGGTTTAAGTGATTGTTGCATTTTAGGGTTCAAAAAAAAATTGAGAATCATAAACTTGATTGATTAATATAGATCGTAAGAAAATAAGTGTTGATTAATACTTACAAAGTAGCACTTTGATAGAAGGGAGAAGGATTGGTCGAATGACTTCAGAAAATCGTCAATGGTGTTTCTTGGGAGTACAAAATTTTTAAAACAGTGAGAAGATAGAAAGGAAGAACAAGACGTTTTGTTCTGCAGTTGGCCGGTTCTTCCGGTGCTGTTCATAAAATGGCACCGGCTTGCATAATGAAGGGCACCGGAGAAGGACACAGATGAAAATTTATTAAATATGTGACCCCTTTTATTTATTACCCCTTTTTTTATATGAAAGTGGATTAAGATGTGTAAATACTTAAATTATCCTTGAGCGCGACGAGGCGATAATTTCTAGACGAAAAAGAGAGAAAAAAAATATGACTAATAGAAATTAAAATTCCATATATAAAGATTCGATGTACAACGAGATACATAAAATAGGAAATACAATGGTAATATAAAACGCGAGAATGAAAAACACATCACGGTCTGGGAGTTTGATCATGGGATAAAGGAGCATTGCGAGTGAGATGATGATCACGATCAAGACGGGACTAAGGATTTCCATTACGGCTTCCATGGTGCACACCGGTTAGGGATTTGGAGGAGAAAATGGAAAGTTGTGAATGAAATTTGAAATGGTGATCGAGTAGAAGAGGAGAGTAGTGGGGAGTTTTATAATTGGAGAAGGTGGCCGTTTGATTATGGGGAAAGGTGATGATAGTTTTGAATTTTGAATAAGTAGTTTTTATACCAAAAAAATTTGTGACAGAGTATCGAGCACGAATTAGGAGGCAATGATTCAAGAGGAAGCAATATCCGTAAAGATATTATTTAATGCAAAATATATATGTCTATACATATTTATTATATATATATATATTCACATTTCATAATGGACATATATCACATGCTCAAAAATCACATAGACAAGATTTAAGAAGAGTTTTGTGTACCTTTTTAGATGCATTGCTGAAATAAAGACAAGAAAGAGGATAATATGTACGAGATCCATTTATTTATGAAAATGAACAACAGAGAAAAGTATAAAAAAAAATTTAAGACGAAAGAAACATTTTTTTGATACCATGGCTTGATGTATTTTATATCTTATCAAATCGGATCATGAATCATCTAGATCATAGGTCTCTTTTTAAAAGAGATATATCACTATACATAAAGTTGTAAACGTAATTGGCCTAAACCTTTTCGCAGCTTAATATGCATAGATCTAGAGTGATCGGCCATGAAGGTCGTTTTGAGAGAATACGTGATGTCAAAAAAAAATATTTATTTATTTTTTTTAAAACGCAAAAATAAGTTTAGAAAAGGTTGAGATCTAATATGGTTCAGCCCGAATTTATGATTATAAATCGTTTGATTAAGGCCCAAAAACATAAGCCCAATATACTCATCAGATAGCCGGTGCTGTCAAAGAACTGAGCCGGTGCTCTTGGACAATGGCACCGGGGGTTCCGGCGACTTGGATCAGTTACGAATTAGAGTAGCAACATATCTTCCATTAGATCCATTTTACCTAAGCTTTAGAAGAACAACAAATATGTATAAAGAAATATTTGTACATATGCAATATATTTAAAAAAAAAATTAGTTTGGATTTTGAAGATTCGAAAAATACAATATATTTTGAAATCTTCGGTAACTTGCTCTGATACCGATTGTGAAAACTAGAAAGGGGGTTGAATAGTTTTCGAATTAGAATTTTAACTTTTATTTTCTCCTATTCATTTTCATAAGTGTATTTAGTTTTGTTTAATGTGATGTAATATATTTAAAATGAAGTGATGCAAGCAACAATGTAAAGGATACATGAGACAGTTATTTATAGTTGTTCGGCTACAAGGACTCTTTCCTTGCCCTACTCCACTCCCCGAGTCACCTACTCGAGAGTTTGAATACACTAATCACCAAAACTCCTTTAACCGGCGGAGAAGCCACACAACGTTACTTAATTATTTTCACGATGCTAAGTTGAACACCGGGTTCCACATATTAGAACCATTCACCATTCGCCACTTCCACATTACAACACCCTTTATTCAAATCCTAAACCCTTCATCACATCACCAATGCTTGTCCTCTACTAGGTACCAAACATACACATATATATTATTTTTTTTACATCAATGTCACCAAACCAAATCTAGACATTTCTAAGATATTTTGTTAGAAGATTAGAGATAAGATAAAGAAGAACTTGAGACATAGAAGTCTCTCACAAGATGGAAGATAGATCCAAGCTTCTAGATATTTTGATGAGCTTGTACATAGAGGACCTTTAGATGTCGTCACGACAATGTCATTAAGGATCTACAAGAAGCATTATAGTAGAGTGGAGAAGATTAGTGGCAACTTGATTTAAATAGAAGAAAAGAGTTAGAAAGGCTAAATCCTTAAAACAAGTGAGAGGTAGACATAGAAGATCATATAAGAACTAATTTTTTTTGAAAGAGAATTGTATTGTGAAGTCTATGTAATCAAGAGAAATGAGTTGATATTTATAGCCAAACATTTTACTGTTTGCCGGAACTGCCGGTGCTGTTTACCAAAGGCACCGGTATGTAAAGTTAAGAGCACCGGCAAACAGTACTCAAAAATACGTTTTGAATTTTAAACTAATATAATCATTTTACTGTTTGCCGGATCTTTTGATCAGATTATTTGAGTGGGAAAAATATAAAAAAATATTTTGTGTTTAGGGTAAAGTTTATGGAAAGAGTGTTTAAGATAATATTTAGAAAATTGCAAGATAGATGTTGTGAATGAGAAGAATGTTGTTTTTGTAAAGTGTTTTGGTGTGTTAGAAAACTATTTGGCTTAGAAATGTTTAGAGTTTGTTGTTTGATACGTTTATGTTTTGTTATTGACAAAACAAAGTGAGATCGTAAATTATAAGGTAAACGTTTTTACGGTTTACTTTGTATTAACACTGGATATGGCTAACAAAGAAAGAATTGGGTTTGACAAGTCCAAGGTGAAGTGTTTCAACTGCCACACGAGAGGACACTTTGCAAGGGAATGTAGGGCACCCAGGAATCAAGACAGCAGGAACAAGGAGCCTACAAGAAGGACTGTGCCAGTTGAAGAAACTACTTCAAATGCCTTAGTGTCTTAGTGTGATGGATTTGGATATGATTGGAGTGACAAAGCAGAAGAAGGTCCAACCAATTTTGCTCTTATGGCTTATTCTTCAACAAGTTCAAGTTCTTCTACAAACTCTGAGGTATCTAATGACTCAAATTATTGTTCATCTTGTTTAGAATGTGTCAAAAATCTAAAAGAACAAAATGAACAATTAATTAAAGACTTAAGAACAGCTAGGATAAGTGCTGTCTCTTATAAAATAGGTTTAGAATCTGTAGAAGCTAGACTGTTAGTCTTTAAGAAAAATGAGTCTGTGTATGAGGAAGATATAAAACTCGTAAAATGTGAAATCTATTTAAGAGATTTAGATCTTACAGAGCTTAAAAGGAGGTTAGAGTTGGCTACAAAAGAAAAAGATAAGGTTCAACTTACAGTACAAAAATTTGAAAATTTATCAAAAAGCCTAAGTAAACTTCTAGACAAACAGATAATGGATAAGTGTAAAATAGGATTAGGGTATAATGTTGTCCTACCTCCTTATACTGGGAATTTTATGCCACCAAAATCTGATTTAGTTTACCCTAGTCTAGATGATTTTGTGAAAGTGAATGAGTCTATTAGTGAGTCTATAGTTGAAAAGCCTACTGTTGAGACTAATGAACCTAAGAATGCTAGGAAAGAAAATGGAGCCCTAATTATTGAGAATTGGGTTTCTGAAAGTAAGGAAGAAGATGTGCCTAGGAGTAAAACAGTTGAGACGTTTAATAAACCTAGTTTTACTAAGATAAACTTTGTTAAGTCTACTGAGCAAGTAAAATCTCCTAGGAAAACATCAGTTGATAAAAATAGGCAAAATATACCTAGTCCTAGAGGGAACAAGAGAAACTAGAACCAACAGATGTCTCAAAAATTAGGGAGTAATTTTGAGATGTTCAACAAAGCTTGTCATGTGTGTAGTAGTTTTGATCATTTGAAGAATGATTGCAATAACTGGTATAATAATGGAAGATTTGCAAAACCAGTTTGGACCAATGTTCAAAGGGTGAACAAACAGAATTTCTCTAAATTAACTCACCCTAATTACAAAAGAACATGGTTCCAAGAACAGTCTTAACTAAGTCTGGCCTAATTTCACTTAATAATGCTAGACCAGTTAATACTGTTCAATCAAGAACAATAGTGAATAATGCAGGACCCATGAAAAATGTTATTAAAAATGCATATTCAACTGCTAGAAAGCCTTTTAACAAAATAACAACAACTAATAATAGTGATTTCACTAAAAAGGTTAATACTGTTAAGGGAATAATGGTTAATATTGCTAGGCCAAAAGCAGTTCTTAGTACTGTTAAGGGAACAAGGGTTAATACTGCTAGGCCAAAAGTACTTCTTAGTGCTATTAAGGGAAACAAGGGAAATGCTGTTAAGGCCTTAGCATGTTGGGTTTGAAGACCAAAGCACAAAGTTTTAGACCATGTCTCCAGAAACAATGGTGCATCAATGTCCTTTAAAAGATTTGACTATATTGATGCACAAGGCAGATCCAAGTCAGTAATGGCTTGGGTCCCCAAAAGAAACTAATTCTCCTACCATTATGTGCAGCGCAATCCACAAAAAAAATTGAGGGATAAAGGAGTGATTGACAGTGGATGTTCTAGGCACATGACAGGAAACAGATCCTATCTTACAGATTATGAAGAAATTGATGGAGGATTTGTTGCCTTTAGAGGTAATTCCAAAGGAGGGAAAATTACTGGAAAAGGTAAAATAAGAACTGGTAAATTGGATTTTGAATATGTGTATTTTGTAAAGGAACTAAAGTT
This sequence comes from Tanacetum coccineum, assembly GCA_026074375.1. Classification (NCBI taxonomy): domain Eukaryota; kingdom Viridiplantae; phylum Streptophyta; class Magnoliopsida; order Asterales; family Asteraceae; genus Tanacetum; species Tanacetum coccineum. The sequence goes on along the minus strand of BQNB010018808.1, from coordinate 44,697 downwards.
TAACCTCTTCAGTGTCTCACAAATGTGTGACAAGAAGAATAGTGTTCTTTTTACTGATATTGCATGTGTTGTTCTATCTCTAGACTTTAAGTTAAGTAATGAAAATCATGTCTTGCTTAAAGTTCCTAGAAAGGATAACATGTATAGTGTTGATTTAAAGAATGTTTTTCCTCAAGGAGGTCTCACTTGTCTCTTTGCAAAAGCCACACCAGATGAATCTAATCTCTGGCATAGGAGACTTGGACAGGTAAATTTCAAAACAATGAATAAACTAGTAAAGGGAAACCTTGTAAGAGGTTTACCTTCAAAACTTTTTGAAATTAATCAAACCTGTATTGTTTGTCAAAAGGGAAAGCAACATAGAGCTTCTTGTAAGACCAAAACA
>BQNB010018808.1:0-43429 GCA_026074375.1 Tanacetum coccineum | reverse complement strand
TTAGATTAAGATGAAGATGAAGGGTGGATATTGGTCCCCTAGTATCCACAAAAAACTTTGTATCCAAATGAACCTAAATCATATAACTCTTCTCTAAGTTTATAACCCGAAATAACAACGTGTTTAAACAAGACTTATAGTTCTATCAGTTTGTGCTATTGCGGCGAACGAGTAGATGAAACAGAAACATGGGCAGTCGAGGAAGCTGCACGACGAGTTTTCTTGAACCAAGTCGGAAAGCAGCAGATCGATAAAGTGGTACGTTTTTCGTCGTTGTCGCGTATGCTTTTCTTAGGGTCACCATGTCCATGAGAAGTTGTGCTATCCATTTTCTTTTGTATGTTTCTACTCATGAAGTAAGCTTCAGCAAGGGTAGAGCCACTCATTGTCACGTTATGAAATTTCAATGTGTGTGATATTTTTATTCACCAATTTTGCTTGGGGGACAAGGAGATCAATTTGTCACGTAATCATATTTTATTACACATATTTGACTTCAGTGTGATTAAAGTAATATGAATTGGGTAACTCAAACATATGATAACTTTATAATCCTATTGATCTTTCAAGTTTTAAGAGTAATTCAACTAATATTTTGGAACCATACAATCAGATATATTAAAGTAATAAACCAAAGAAACATGAATTATATTGACAGATTTTATTAAAACTAGTAAACAAATTAAGAAGTCATATATTTCTTTCAATATATTAGTCGATTAATTAAACACGACATGTATTTACTCTAGACTGCAAATATTCATTGAGTTCCATAAGCCCGCCCCTACACTCTTGTATAGTTGTATGGATGTGTTTAACACGCACCCAAAATAAGACAATGAATTTGGGTAAAGAGGTGTTCTCGTATGAAAAGTCAATATCGACAACTCGTTTTGACAATACATTTGATTACAAGGAAGAATGTTTTTCGATCTTTGTTAGATCGGACTTAACAAGTAAATTAGGGCGCGTTTTAAGCTGAGCCGGAGGCGTCTTGGACACGTGCTTTCTTATCATGTCAACCCATCTCGACGCGTCTTGGAGGCTGGAAATGGAGGACTCGGTCGTCCTCAAGATTGATTCGTGGAGGATTTGTGTGAGTTGCATGTGTGATTCTATTTATGTATGTGTGGTATATTTGAGTGGTAAAGTTGGTTGTTTTATTACACCAATTTAATGGTAAAGTTAATAATAAAAAAGAAAGTTGATATGACGCTTAGATAATAATAATAAGCGTGTATTGTAGTCTCCTTGAAACATCGGTCTGAGTTTTGCTTTTGTGATAAAAATGCTTAAAGTGCAAGTTTTGTTAAAAAGTTTCTTCAGAAAAAGACATGAACTTTTATCTATGAAATTTATTTGTTACTTCTAAGCTCTTTCTTAATCGTTTATTTCATTTTACTTAAAGTCAATGTTGCCAATGTAAATATTATTTATATATACTAAAGGGCTGAAGGTAGGAATATATCTTTCTGGACTCAAAAATGGATTCCGTATGCTAAAGATTTCTACGTTCGTTCTCCACTTGGTCTTTTCATACAAATCACAGGGTGTCGGATTTTATTATAAATGGCGAATGGAACTATGAGATGCTATGTCACTATATCTCGAAAGATGAGGTTAACATTATTAAAAAAATTCCGATATCACAAACAGGATCCTCAGATAAGCTTGTGTGGCTAATGTAGTGAAAGAAACAAGATAAGACAAATTGAATCTGTTGATTCACACGAATACCAGAAACAATCTTTCAACTATCGTTGATTCAAAAAAATACAACGATAATACAGGGGACTCCAACAACCGTTGATCAATACGAATTACCTGATTATTAAGATAATCTTAGCAAACCACCCCCGCCGCCCTAAGAACAAAGCATAAAGTTTTATCATCAAAACCAAAGATATCTTTGTCCATATACAATAGGATAATACCAACTAATAGATAGGAAAACCAATGAGATACGTTTCATTTTTCTCTAAATTCTAATAACAATATTAAAAAAATAAATACTTAATACTATCTCACATTAATGTCAACAAGGAAATTTATGTGAATCTTTCACATATTCATTACAACTTCGGCAATCATGGCACTATTTCGATGCCAAAGGTTAGTATACTGTTAATCAGGCTACAAACAAGCTATTATTGCGGAAACCTGTCCAGAGAAGAATCAAGCGCCACCCCATCTATTTCTTTTTGGAAACGAATGTGGAAAATTCCAACTCAACCAAAAGTTAAGCTATTCCTTTGGAAGGTCATTTTAAATTGTGTTCCATCAATTGGTAGATCTCTATAATAGAAAATTGTTCGACTGTTCTCCTTTATGTCTAATTGGTAGTGCACAATGTGGAATCGATTGAAAACCTGTTATTTCGAGGTGTGCTTGGACTCGACCAATTCTGTCTCAGACTCTCCCTAACATTTAGTCTCATCCTAGCCAGAACTAACATATCATTCAGCTGAAAACATTCATTGATGATACTCTTGTAATCAGGATGAGCATATCCCGTATTCTACACTATAGTATGCAACAACATTTGGTCTATCTCGAATCAAGAAACAAGTTCATTTATGATAAGGTTTGCGCTTCTTTCTTCGACAAACCCTTTAGCTTTGCCATATATGCTCAGTCTTGCTGAATATGACAAGGATTGTTACGTGTAAAATTAACCCTCCCACCAGTTTTGCTCACAACTTAGCTCAAAACATCACTTCCTTCTCTTTACGCTGTATCCCCCCCCCTCCACGAACCTTTGGTGAAGTATTAACTGTTATGCGCCCACATGGATACTAAACGCGGCTTTTGGTATGTTGTTGTTTCGTAGATTGCCCCTGGTCTCCCTCCTCAATGTCCATAGGGTAACTCTTAGCTTTGCAACTTCTTTTCTCCTTTACAAATGCCGAAGTTAGTAAGCATTCACATGCGATTCGTCTAACATATAATACGTGGATGGGTTGGCGCTATTGTGGAATCCGATTCCCATATAGCCATATCTTTGTCGTGTTCAGAAACTACCCCGCCTTGGTCCCTTGGCTCTCTTATTGAAGATATGCGTACATGGTCGAAGAACCTGCGATCTTACATTCTCGATGGACTTAAATGAGTAACAAACATGCTCTTAGATAGCTCAAGTTCGCACTTTCTTCGAATACAATGTATTATGTGGATGTTTCCTTTCCTCATGAACTCACCGTCGGCTTTTCGAGGAGTGATATGTACTGACTTTTGTTAATGATAAGTATTTACTTCAAAAAAAAACTAATGTACACAATTTTTGATCTTTCGACCAACTAATTCACGGTGTTTGGATCATCATTACACATACTGAAATAAAGTAAAACCCTTTGTTTTCATGAGGTTGACGTGACTACTTTAAGAGCTCTAGGTTTCATAACATTTATAATACCAAAAAAGGCGCCACATGAGCGTTATTGTCATATTTAACATCTTAACACCAAAACACCAAAATATCCATTTACTCATAACACCACTTTTTGGTACCAACTTTTTTTTTCTAATTATTTTAAATAAACTAAACTATTTCATTCATTTATAAAAATAAAATTTACATTATTAAATGTGTTTGAGTTTTGGTTGTGTAAAAGATATACTCCCTCCGTCCCTAATTAAGTGTCCACTATTGACTTTTAGAGTCTTTTTCCATCAACTTTGACCTAAAATTATTTTGTTTATGTTATATAATACTTAATGAAAACTATATCAATGAAAATACATTTAAAACCCAATCAATTCATATATTTTGCATCAAGTATTACATAACACAAAAAGAAATAATTAAGGTCAAAGTTGCGAAAGTTTGACTTCAAAAGTTAATAGTGGACACTTATTTAGGGACGGAGGAAGTATAAAAAAAGGGTATTTAAATTGTATTGTACTCCATATGTTTAAAAAAAATTAAAATCTATCCATTATATAGCCATTATAGGGCTTTTTTCTGTTTTTTTTTTTTGAGTTCAAACGTTACAACACGCGTTGGGTTAACCTTTTTACACACGTTAATTTTCGGATATAATTACTTAGTTTAAAAATATAAATAAGTGTAGGTTATATCTTTGGCATCCTACACGATTTGACCAAACACTCAATAGAAATAGAATATAGAAGTTAAAAGAGAGCCGAGTATCCTAACCAACTAAACTACAACGGAATTTGGTCTTCGCAAGGATCGAGGTTGGGTCACCCCAAATGCAAACAAGCGCTTAACCACTGGACTATGAATCCAGTGATAATATATTGATGTCTTTCAAAAAAGAAAAGAAAAAAGTTAAAAGAGATATTTGCATTTTTACATCCACAATACAAAATATAGTGTGATTTTTCTAAAATTAAGCTAATGTATATTGTTTATTTTTACAAAACCATAAAAATATATATACCTACCGGTAACCATAAAAAAATTAAGCTAATGTAATTTTTTTTTTTAACGGCAAAGATGGAATATATATAAAAAGAGTCTAGCAAGACGCTAGAAACTTAAAGTACAATAGAGTCTTTTATGTGATTGTACATTTGATTATTTAATTCAAATGTACAATCTCATAAACACAACATTACTGACATGAGATGATCTTTTTCATTTATAATCACAATTAAAATGTTATTCGGGTCGGGTTGATTTGTTATAAAGTAAATATACAAGAACAACATAGTTTCAATAAATACAATCAAAAAATAGACTAGGTGTCAGGCTGTTGTATATATAATGAAAGCATAATATAGAAAATGAAAGTTAGCTGCATGCATCTATAATGAACATGAAGAAACTAATATTTCACAAGTAATCGGCACCGCGAGAGAGTCTACGGAGGATCATCAAGTGGTGCAATTGCATTAGTTTCTACTAAATACAATTAACATATAAATACGTATAATATTAAATATATATGAGACGTATAATTTAAGTTTATATGCAACTTCTCTTATTAGCTTCTAAGTATGATGTAACCTAATTATTGTTATTGCTTAAGGTTATCGAAACTACAAAACGACCTTGCATACCACTTCATACGCACAAAGATAATCTTCTAATAAGGGACCATATAAACAATGAGCAATCCTATAGCTTTCTAAAATTTATTCCTAAATCATAATGCTACCCACTATATAGTTGTCACTTAGAATCATTAGTTATCAATTTCTCTCTTCATTTCTTCATGTGTCAATATCATAATTAGGAGGATTTTTAGGCACAAAAGTTAAGAACAAACATCATCTTCTTATAACGATAGCTAATTTAGCATTAACATAGTTTTTAACCATGCTGGAAGTAATGCATATTCCAAAATAAACATATATAACCATTAGCTTTTACTAATACAATTAGCATTTGAGTTATAATTACTTAGTAACATGTTTATTTAAAACATGGGCATTTCTAATATGTGCCCCATGACACATGATAAGGTAGGAGACAGAAGGTTTGTTGTGTCACAAGCCGATTGGCCAGCAGTGACTGTGAGGCCTTGATGAATGATTAATAATAATGATTCTGTTAATCAGACTGTGACACACATCATCTGTCCCCACCTATCCATGTGCCCTGGGGCACTGTAGGAAAAACCCTTAAAACATTTTGTCAATATACTAGCGAGGTGAAAATGATCGTTCACCGATTTTTTAAGGCAAATTGTCAACCACATCTGTTACTCATCGTTTGCTCATCTATACCGTTAATAATAGATCATATCAGAAGACAAATTGCATACCTATGTAAACTTCGAATGAAAAAAAGGTTAAGGTCATTCTTAGGAATCCTTAATTATGCTCGAAATCATATCCCAAAGCTTGGGATACTCTTAAGGCCACTTTATGAAAAAACAAATGCTCATGGAGATAAAAGACTGAAGCCCTCTGATTATGAATTAGTCAGAAAAATCAAAGAACAAGTTCAAAATCTTCCGGACCTGGAAATTCCACCGGAAAATGCTCACATCATCTTGGAAACAGATGGATGCATGAAAGGATGGGGAGGAATAGTCAAATGGAAAAAGAGCAAGGAGGATCCAAGAAGTTCAAAGATTTGTGCATATGCAAGTGGCAAATTCTCAACAACTCAATCTACAATTGATGCCGAAATCGATGCATGCATTAACACCCTGGAGAAATTGAAGATTTACTACCTTGACAAACAGATTGTCAAGCCATCATTAGTTTTTACAACAAAACAAATAGCAATAAATCCTCAAGGGTTTGATGGATCAAGTTTGCAGATGCAGTCACACGAACAGGCGTCAAAATTAACATAGAACACATAGAAGGAAAACATAACACCCTTACTGATTCTCTTTCAAGACTTGTTAACCTTTGTTTTGCAGAATGCCACATGAGGAGGAAAAAAAAGAATTACCAGCAACATTTCTTTACTTAGTGAGGAAGTTTCTACTGTTCCCCCAATGCCCTTTTTAGAAAAAAATAAGACTGCCTGCAGGAGCATCGAACATTTCCAACCACTTTCTAAATCTTCACAAAAACTATCTTTACACGAGAAAACACTAAGAACAAGGAGCATTATACAAACGTTACCAGCTCAAGGCCAATCAAACCCCAATCAGAATGGATAAATCTGATTCATGAAGATCAGTCGCCCAAGACCTAGAACTTTCAGCAGCAAAAGAAGCAGTTAAAGCCATGTGAAACCTACAAGCAATCATACAATGCAAAGCCCAAATATGCTTTGGACAATCAACCAAAGACAACCACTGGTCAGACCAAAGAGAAGATGTTCGAATTCAAAACAAAGAAGCCAGAAGAATCCTCATCGAACTGGAAGCCCTGGCACAAAGATTGGGACGCAATAACATCTAACCACTCAGAAGATGACGCAATCAAACGACAACGATGGCAAGTACCGCTACAACAGGAAAGGATTTCTAGAAGATGACGAAAGCAATGACGATTCAATTTTAATTGTGGACCCGGGATGGGATGATTATTGTCTGCAAGAGTTAAAATTGAATCGTCCCGTTCCTTGTTGTCCAGATGCTCGAAGGGCCCGCATGTGAATTATTTCAAAAGTGTCGGCCATCTTTATGTCTAATTATTAAAGTTAAAGTCGTTGTCGGCCAATGTATCAAAATTAATAATGGCCCAGAATATTCCTTGGCATATGTCATGGTTTATTCCCTAAAATATGCCAGATGCCAAAGCATATTCTTAGTTTATTCTCTTTAAGTTTAGCCTATAAAAGGCACATGTATCTAGTTGTATTGATCATCGAAAACCACCATCACTACTACTACCACCACTATTGTAATATCAAGCTTCCGCAGTGTTTTAATAAAAAGGTGTGTTTTAAGTAATACTTGTACTTTAAAGTTTTAGTTTTTGAGCTTTGGTACAAGATAAAAATTCCTGGCAACGTAATTTCATCTTGGTATCAGAGCTTTGAATCAAAACGTAGCGGAAAAAAATTACTTCCGTTCCATAATAATCTATAGCATACTTTATTTAGAAAGGGGGGGGGGGGGGGGGGGGGGGGGGGGGGGGGATATATATATAAAGGGGATGGGGGGGGGGGGGGGGGGGGGGGGGGGGGGTATTTGGGGGGGGGGGGGGGGGGGGGGGGGGGGGGGGGGGGGGGGGGGGGGGGGGGGTCTTTTGTTGTTGAGTAAACTTTAAAAATTCATACTTTTAAACTTATTTATTTTGACCATTCATCTCATTTTAGAAAGGGGATTGATTGAGACACTCTCATTTTTGATTGACACACTCATATGTACAACCTCGTGAAGCAGTGTATGGTAAATGTATAACTGTTTAATGCACAAGTTGAAGTGTATCAATCAAAAGTGAGAGTGTGCAAATCATATCCCTTTTATAAAACCACATCTTATAGTGATATGTGTCATTTGTTAATTAAAAAACTACATTTATTTTTAAATTGAAATATTTTATTATCTATTTTTTTATAATCTAATTTCATTATATTTTCTAAAATTTTATACTTTTTAATTCAACATCTTTTAGTTTTTTTTTTCATTTTAAATGCTCTCAAAACCGCAGTTTTGCGCGGGTACCATGCTAGTTGGTTGCTAAGGCTGAATTTAGAGGTGGCAATTTAAGACCTATTGCTTATATCAGGTTTAGCTGGGTAAATATTTTTTAAAAGATGGGTCTGATTGGGCCTCCCTTAATATTTGAGTATGAGTCTAGTTTGATGTAGCATGTTTCCCTTAATATTATAGATAGGTCTAGACGAGTCTCCCTTAATATTATAGTTGGGTCTCCCAAAGTGTCTAGCAGATCGAAAGTTTTTTTTATACGTTTTCGTACGCTTTCATATGTTTTTGTACGTTTTTCGACCCTTATCGTACGTTTTCTTCCGTTTCCGAACGTTTCTTACATTTCCGCTCGTTTTCGTACATTTTCATCCGTTTTCTACGTTTTTGTACGTTTTCGACCGTACAACTTGCATCACATAATTTTAGATAAATCAACAACAACAACAACAACGATATCCAATCCCACATAAGCAGGGTATGGGGGAGGTAGAATGTAGACTGATCATACCCCTACGGGAAGTGATTTGCACACTCCTCTAATTGATTGGCACACTCAAAAGTGTTGTTTGTTGACATTTATACCCTTGTAGTGGTGAACATGAGTAGAGGTGATCTAGGGGTATAAATGTCAACACACAATACTTTTAAGTGTGCCAATCAATTAGAAGAGTGAGCAAATCATCTCCCTATCCCTGCCCTTGGGTGGACTCGAAGGTAAAAAGACTGCTTCCGATAGACCTCCGGCTAAGAGAGAGGAAAAGAGCGAAAGAGCACCACAAAAGATAAAACAAGAGAAAAAGAGACACATGGCATATAACAATAAGAATAGCACAAGACACATGACAAGAGTAGCAATGCAAGCATACAACACAACACGTAAAAAAAACTATAAGGCATAACATAAACGAGAAGCAGTAACCGCAAGACATACATAAGCATGAAAGCAAAAGAAGCAAAGAGAACATATGAGCATGACCAAAGCCGTTAAACAGAGCAAAAATAAAACGAGGGAAGCAAAAACGAAAAGGCATACAAACAAAGGGGTGCCAAGGCAAACAACGCACGACATCATATAAAAACAAGTGAGCAAAAGACTAGAAAACAAAGAAAGCATATACGAAAAGACAGGAAGCACAAACATGAAGGCAAAAGCATGAGAGCAAAAGAAACAAACAAAACAATCATAGGCACATGCATATAAAAAACAACAAAAAATAGTTAGGCATACGGGAGCAAAATCGCAAAGGCAAAAAAAGCAAGAGAGCAAAAGGAGGCAAAAAGAAACAAACGAGCATACGCATAGGCAGAAAAGCATAGCAAAAATAAGCCTTAAAAAAGAGAGGCTCTAAACCTAAAAGGAAAATAGAGAACTATTTATACATCTTAAACCTACCGTCTAACCTCCTAATCTAATTTTAGTCGTCCTAATCTAATTCTAGCACTCCTAATCGATTTCAACTAATAAGTGTCTTTTTTATGTGTTGCATTAAAAACTCTGGAATAGACACTTGTTTGTGGACAAAATAAGATACTAAGACGAATACTTAATGTTACGAGACCCAAGCAAGATTGCTTGTAACCATGTAAGATTGTATGCTTATAGCATTTGCGAACCCAAGAAATCTTGCGTTGCAGAAGGATTTGTTCCATTCAAAGCAACAATTTTTAGCCATTTAGATGATAATGTTGTTTAAATAAAGAAAAAAGTCACATGGCAGAAACTGCAATCAAAAATTCATATCTTACGTCATATACACTATGTTTGAATGACAATATTTCACTCAGAGTCATAGAAGAAGAGATCTGTAATGGATCATATTAGAAGTTGACTTTTTTTTGAACGGCAAAGATGGAATATATATAAAAAAAAATCCTAGCAATAAAAAAAAAAAGACGCTAAAAACTTAAAGTACAATAGAGTCAACAAAAAGAATTACATAACATCAAAAAATGGTAAAATCCCGAGACTTTAACTGCGAGGGAATCAAAAAAGATGAAAAAACTTTTGACACGAAGGCCGACGGATCGGTTTTCACTTCGGCAAAAGAAAAACCCCCCATCCCGGAGGCCGAGCCACCGGTTTTCACTTCGGGATGGATTTTGATGAAACCCCAAACAAGTCCCGAGAGAAGGATGAAAAGAAGAACCATCCTCAAAACCGACGAAAAAAAAAAAAAAAAAGAAAAAAAGAATCATGCCAAACGAAAAAACTTTGCCGTACAGGTACGCCAACCCCAACGAACTTGAAACGCCAAGCTTCAGGAAAAAACAAAAGCGCTCTAACCATTGCCATTACGCGTGATCGAAAGGGGATACATAAGCCCAGTCATATCCAGATAACTTCATATGGTCCCTATTGTGAAGCCACGAAAATGAAGAGAAACGAACATTATCGAATAGATCACTTTTCCTCAACGGTTGAGAGTAAAAGTGACGCTATTTCGGTATCTCCAAAGCCACCAAAGAACCGAAGTAGTAATAACATAGAACCTGTGTTTTTCTCTTAGAAGCATGCCAAGAGATGATCCAATCATTGAAAGAATCCCAAACAAGCTTGAAAAAGAGGAATATCACACCCATTTAAAAAAGGGAAAACTTCCTCATATCGTAGCAATGTCGCATTCGAAGAAAACATGATTAGCAGATTCAACATTGGCATTGCAAGAAGGACAAGAGATGGCCGGAATATCCATACCACGCGAAGAGAGATTCAATCTATGAGGGAGTCGGTCCAAGGAAAGCCTCCACATAAACACATTGACCTTCCGGGGGATAGATTTATCCCAAGTAGTAGCATGAGCAAGAGTGGGAAGGATATTTTGGTCAATCCTATAACGAGCATCCTTACGGTAAAAGTACCATTAGGACCAAGACTCCAAGTACAAGTATCTTCATTGACATCAATATTTAGTTGACCGATTTCATTTAACATGTCACATAAATAGGCAAGATTTCTAACACCAAGATTGGTCCGAGACCAATTCCAAGACCATTGCCCATTATTAATACGGTCAATGATAAGACAATCTTTGTCTTGATCAAGATGATAGAGCCGATTGTACCTTGTAAAAAGAGGAGTCTCGCCTACCCAAATATCTTTCCAAAATCGAATACGAGTGCCACAACCTGCTTTAAAACGAAAAGTGTTAGATAAGATAATACCTTTCGAGTGGAGAAAATTGGAGGTTCCAACAATGTTAGCCCAAATGCCCTTGAAGCTACAACCATTTGTATCGAAACCTCCTTCTTGACCATGATAAGCTTTGATGACCTGAACCCAAAGGGCGTTTGGGGAAGAAAGCAACCTCCAACGCCATTTTTGAAGAAGAGCAAGGTTGAAAACTTTAAGACTGTCAATGTTTAACCCTCTTTTATCGAAAGAATTAAGAATAATTAGCCATTTGACCTAAGCCATTTTGTTTTCATTTTTATTACCACCCCAAAAAAATTTAGCTCGAATTCTTTCCAGGTCTTGAAGGACCGATTCGGGTGCTCTGAAAATCGATAGATAGTAGATACCAAGACTACCAAGCACAAACTTGATAAGAGTCAGACGACCCCCAATCGACAGAAGATTAGCTAAGCTAATGTATTTAATTGAGGTTAATGTGGTAATTCTGTCGCATTTCATTGTGTTTAACTTTTTTGTGATTAATATACTTTATCAGGGTGACCCTTTACGAAAAAAAACATTTACGATTACAAATGTAGGTTATATTTTTGGCATCCTACGCGATTTGGCCAAACACTATAGAAATAGAAATATAGAAGTTGAAAATAAAGATAGAGGAATCTGTTTATCGAACCCGGCCACTACGACGTAGAACGGCTCTTTGGACTAATTGTCATCAATAACTTTTTTACCAAAATATAACTTTTTTAGAGATGCAAGAACTACCACGAGGTGTATTTGCGGTCCATAAACACGTCCTTGATATATAGGGGATTTGGTTTTGTTTTATGAGTTTGATAATTTACATTTTAAGTAGAGAAAAGTGCAAATATGCTCCATGTGGTTTGCAAAAATTGCAGACTTACTCCTCAACTTCACGAAAGTGCAGGTGGCCTCCCCAGCAGTTTGAATTTTCATTGGCACTCTGTGCACCCTTGCCAGGGAGCACGAAATGCAATGGGGAATTGGAAACTTCCATTAGCACTCGGCTCCTGCCCCAGAAGGGATCACGAATGCAATGGAGAAGTTTCAATATTGGGTATGGGCCTTTGCCTGCACTTTCGTAAATTGGGGAGTAAGTCAGCGAATTTTTGCAACCACACACAGGGAGTACATTTGCATTTTTCTCTTTTAAGTAATATAAGATACTTGATTGTTGATAAGGGGTGTTCACGGGGAGGTTTGATTCGGTTCGATTGGAGATTTTTACTATCTATTGGGAGGTTGGTAGTTCATTTTACTATCTGAAATCGAACTGTACTAGACGGGTGACCGGACATGCGGGTACACGAAATGAGCAGTTATCCATGGTTCGGGTCACGGTTAACCACTTAAAAAAATTAATCGTGTAGAAATTAAAGAGGGAATACTGAAAATATATTGATCAGATTCGATGAACAATGAAGATTACAGGACAATAAATAGTAAACAAACTAACCTAACCCTAGAAACTAAACGGGCCAAACCCAACAGGCTTGCGGGCCTTTAGTATCTAACATCCCCTCTCAAACTCACAATGTGGCAGTGGCATACATTGAGAGTTTGTCAAACATAAAATAAAACTAAAACAGAAAAACAACCAGGCAGCTTCGGAGGGTCCCAGAGTGCAGATGAAGTCTCATTCTGATGCAATCCGAATAGGTGCTGATTTATACAGATGCAGATTCAGATACAAATTCAGATAGATGTAGGTGCAGAACACAGAATTACACAAATACGGAGATAAACGAGAGCAGATGCAGATTCAGAAGAATGCAGATTCAGGCAGCACAGACAGACGGATTCAGACAGCGGATTCAGACAGATTCAGACAAGCGGATTCAGACAACGAATCCAGACAGCGGATTCAGATAGACAACATACAGACAGTAGACAGAACAGCAGATCCAGATTAAGCCCGACAGAACCATCCAGACAAACGAGGCAAAACCAGATGAAACCAGACAGATGCAGAGCCAGACATATGTAACTAACATAACCAGACAACCGGAACCATTCAATACCGTACAGATGCAGAGCCAGACATATTATCTAACAAATCGAATCATATCGGACGAATAAAAACATAAATTAAAATGTAACATGTCATTATAGTAAAATTAAATAACGTTGAAGAGGTTAGAATCATAGTAAAGTTATTTCGTCGCAATAAGAACATTCAAATTATAATATGTAACAAAATAACTATTACGGAGTACTATTTATTTGACGATTATATTTAACGATCATTTTAATCATATGCAATCCATGGACGCTAGTAAATGATCACATAAGTAAATATGCAATATACGTTAAAAAAAACCTCATTTATATTATACACGGTTCGGGTCGGATAACCGCGGATAACTAAAAATAAAACCGCAACCGAACCGTGATATGCGGGTTCTTTTCGGTTTAAAGTTTTCTCGGTTTCTTCGCTTATCGGTTTAGGATTGAGTGAATCAGCTTGGTTCGTCGATTTTTTCGATTTTTTTGAACATCCCTAACACTTGAACGAAAGAAAATAGGACATTTTTTGCAACCCAGTCCATTGGCAACCATATATTTGGGTGATCTGGATCGGGCCATATCTTGTGTTGGACAGGAAAAGTCATAAATGCAATTCAATTTAGTTTCAAGAGTTAATTTCATAAATGGTCCCGTGGTCTGTTAGGTTTAACGGAAATAATCCCTAAACGTTTTTTTCCCGGATCTTCTCCCTGTGGTTTCGGCCCATATCAAGTTTGGTCCCTTGACTAATAATTTCGTGAGTTGAATGTTAACTTGAAGGGTATATTAGTTTTTTCTCGTATGACTGATTTGTTGCTTTATAAGTAGTGTGATTGATGTTTAGTGTGGTCGGTGACGGTGGCTGAAAAAAATGGTATTGATGAAGATGAATGGGTAAAAAAATGTTGGGTTTTATTATGTTTAATAAGTAGGCAAAAAAATAGTGGGTTTTATCATGAGAATATTGATTTGAGTTTGATGAAAGGTGAAGCTTTTGTTGAAGTTTGCGTTTCGGTAGTTTGTGATGGTATGATGAGAACGGAAAATTGAAGCTGAAAGTGTGGGTGTTGCTTGTTGATTGGTTGTCGAAAAAATAAGGAGGTGGTTGGAGGTTTCAGAGGTGACTGGAAAAAAAGACAGAGGAGATGAAAGAATACAGATGTGGGGTGTTTGATTTTGTTTTAATAATAATAATAATAATATTAATAAAAGTGATTTATAATAAATAAATAAATAATTAAATAATGAAAAAATAAGGGTATTTTTGTCCTTTTAACCATATAAACCTGCATTCTTAACTAGTCAGATCATACATAAGTGGAATTATTGGATCATGAACAAAACCCGATACAGGGTCGAAATCACATGGGGTAGAGGATCGCGAGAAAAAAAAAAATTATAGAGGACTATACCGTTAAACCCGACAGAGTCCAAACGAAGTACTATTTTATGCAATTAACTCTAGGTTTCTATCGTGTTTCAATCATTTACTAGGAGACTAACTAAAAGATGCTAAAAAAATCTTAATTCAAACTGAACATCAGTGCCAGACTTTTAAGGAGTGCGGGATGAGCAAGATCCGCGAACAGGGCTCTCAAAAATAATTAAAGGTGGCCCCAAAATTATCCAATCGTTAACAATATATTAAACATTTAATATAACTAAATTGCATATATCTTATAAAAATGAGTATTTTTATACATAACATGTTCTGCCTCCGAAAGATCTCATTGATGTAATTTATCGCAATCAAGGAGCCCTAAAATAAAGTTCAAAAATAGAGAAGACGCAGCCTAGGCTAAGAATGCAATGATTACATGATAGATTCATAAATACTGACAAGCAAGAAAAAACTGGCTTTTTACAGGATGAGATCATTTTCACATAACAATTGATGAGCATCTAATATATTCTGATGATATACACAGAATTCAGAGAATTGTTCTGTAAGAAGAACAAAGCAATAATTATTCCAGAGATTTCGTGGTGCAGTGGGCCGTCGAGGGTATGTTTTTTTGTTGGGCGGGCGGTTTTATCTTATAACTTTGGTTGTCGGTACCAATTATTATTTTTTAGGGTTTTTTTTGAATTTTTTATTTTCAGTTATTTAATTTTTATTTATCTTGTTTTTTTTATCAATGCAAATAGACTTGGCGTCGTTCTTGTTTTTTTTATCAAGCAAAATAGACTGCGCGTTGTGGCTAGGCCTCATGTTTAATAGTTTTTTTTATATGGGCTTATGTGTTGGGCCTCATGTCGCGGGTATTTTTTGATCTGATTAAATCAGTACTTTTGTAAAAAAAAAATCTATTTTGTGCCGAGCAATTTTTTTTATATTGGGTTTATTTTTTCGGTCTCATGTTTAATAGTTTGTTTGTTTTTATATGGGCTTATGTGTTGGGACTCATGTCGCGGGTATTTTTTTATCTGAATAAATCAGTACTTTTGTAAAAAAAATTTCTATTCTGTGCCGAACAATTTTTTTTATATTGCCTACTTAAAAAAAAACTTATGTGTTGAAAAAACTTATGTGTTGGGCCTCATGTCGCTAGTATTTTTTTTATCTGATTAAATCAGTACTTTTGTAAAAAAAATTCTATTTTGTACCGAGCAAATTTTTTTATATTGGGTTTATTTTTTCGGTCTCATGTTTAATAGTTTGTCGTTTTTATATGGGCTTATGTGTTGAGCCTCATGTCACAGGTATTTTTTTTATCTAAATAAATCAGTTTGTATTTTTTTTCCTATTTTGTGTCGAGCAATTTTTTTTATATTAACTACTTACAAAAAAAAAAAGGCCCGGCCCAAACTGAGAGCCCAATGGGCCGGCTACTGTAGCGGGTACTGTAGCAAGCCGGGAAAAACGCCGTCGATTTATGCGGCTTTTTTTCCTATTTTGTGCCGAGCAATTTTTTTTATATTAACTACTTACAAAATAAAAAAAAGCCCGGCCCAAACTGGGATAATCGGACACGAAAACTGGCTTTTTATAGGGAATGAGACATTTTCATAAACAATTGATGAGCATTAAAAGTCATATTCACAAAATGCCGAATTTTGAAGAAAACAAGCAAAAAGTATCCGCGCGTTGCTGCGGGCCGGGTATGTTTTTGTTGTTGCGGGGAGTTTTTTTTAAATTGGTGTCGACAATTATTTTTTTTAGGTTTTTTTGTTTTTTTTTCGTTTTTTTATTTTTTTTTCTGGTTTTTTTTTCTGGTTTTTTTTATCAAGCAAAATAGACTGCGCGTTGTGACTAGGCCTCATGTTTAATAGTTTTTTTTATATGGGCTTATGTGTTGGGCCTCATGTCGCGGGTATTTTTTGATCTGATTAAATCAATACTTTTGTAAAAAAAAATTCTATTTTGTGCCGAGCAATTATTTTTATATTAGGTTTATTTTTTTGGTCTCAGGTTTAATAGTTTGTTTTTTTATATGGGCTTATGTGTTGGGACTCATGCCGCGGGTATTTTTTTTATCTGAATAAATCAGTACTTTTGTAATTTTTTTTTCTATTTTTTGCCGAACAATTTTTTTTATATTGCCTACTTAAAAAAAATATGTGTTGGGCCTCATGTCGCGAGTATTTTTTTATCTGATTAAATCAGTACTTTTATAATTTTTTTTCTATTTTGTGCCGAGCAAATTTTTTTTATATTAGGTTTATTTTTTCGGTCTCATGTTTACTAGTTTGTCGTTTTTATATGGGCTTATGTGTTGAGACTCATGTCACAGGTATTTTTTTTATCTGAATAAACCAGTTTGTATTTTTTTTTCCTATTTTGTGCCGAGCAATTTTTTTTTATATTAACTATTTTAAAAAAAAAAAGGCCCGACCCAAACTGGGAGCCCAATGGGCCGGATACTGTAGCGAGTACTGTAGCAAGCCGGGTAAAACGCCGTCGTTTTATGCGGTTTTTTTTCTTATTTTGTGCCGAGCAATTTTTTTTTATATTAACTACTTAAAAAAAAGAGTTCCGGCCAAACTAGGAGCCCATTGAGCCGCTACTGTAGCGGGTACTGTAGCAAGCGGGGGGAAAAACGCCGTCGTTTTATGTGGCTTTTGATATATACTACTATAATTTTAGTGTTTGAAGGTTTTTTTGGTTGATAGAACGACGGTTTATTCTAAAGTAACTGGGTTCAAAATTGGTTTAAATGAGGGTTCAAAGTTGATAAGAGATTTGGTATTATATAAGAGGGGGTTCGCAGAGACAACAAAGGTCTGAAAGCGAAGTTCAAAATAGTGAATATGGTTCAAAAGCGAAGTTTGAAAATTCTATGAAATATTTCCTTCAAGCCGCACATACGACTTTCATCGAATAAATGGCTTTTTTCAGAAGGCTCCGATTTCATTGAGAATGTTTTTATTTTGAGAAGATAAGAGAAAATCTTTCGTTTGAAGCAAATTGGATTCATATTTTTACTTGATTCACAATAAAACATTATTAATAGTGAATCGAATCTATAAATTCACAAAATTGATTCACAAATCAAGGTGCTGAAAACGAGTTTATGGTACAGGATTCCTCAAATTTGTTAAGAAGATTCAGTATAGTAACTTATTTCGCAAAATCGAGAG
The DNA here is from genome assembly GCA_026074375.1 of Tanacetum coccineum. Taxonomy (NCBI): domain Eukaryota; kingdom Viridiplantae; phylum Streptophyta; class Magnoliopsida; order Asterales; family Asteraceae; genus Tanacetum; species Tanacetum coccineum. Next base: position 25,660 of record BQNB010018808.1, on the reverse strand, counting down.
ATTTTTTAACATTGATTCGAATTTTTTTTACACATTTTAGATTATAATCACATTAAAATGAGTTTTACGCTTGAAAAACTTGAATCAAAGTTAAAAATCTATCATTTTTGAAAACTTTCTCAATCTTCTCAAAATAAAAACTTTCTCAATCGATCCGGATTCTTTGCAGAATTCTTAAATTATTATTTTTTATATTACTCCTTTCTTAATTCTTATTCATTATCTATTTTTATCTTCTAAAGATACTAAAGTTCTAATGTCGAATGATCAGTTTCTTCATATTAAAGATATACTAGATGCAAATTATACAAAACATTATATACATGGTGTTGAATGTAAAACTAACATTATATACATATACTAAAGATGGTGCAAATTATACAAAACATTATATACATGGTGTTGAATGTAAAACTAACATTATATACATATACTAAAGATGGTGGGAAACGACGCCGTTTTTTGAGTGTTGCTACAGTGCCCAGTTTTATTTTAGTGACTCCCCAAAATCTGGGGCCAAGCCCATTTGTCCTTTTTTTTTTTAAATATGACACTATATGAACTAAAATTACTCGGCACAAAAAAGGAAAAAATACAAAATCACTGATTCTTTCAGATAAAATAATACTCGCGACATGAGGCCAAAAAATTAGACATGAGGCCCAAAACATAAGCCCATATTAAAAAAAAACTATTTAACATGAGACAAAAAAATAAACCCGCACAAAATACCAAAAAAAAGCACTTTAGCAACGCGCTGGACAGATGGAACGTCGCTGAAAGGCACACTCACGTGATCCCATAAAATTATTAAAAAAAACGTACAAAAAAAAACAAACTTTTAAACATGAGGCCCAACACATAAGCCAATATATAAAAAAAACTACTCCCTCCGTCCCACATTAAGTGTCCACTTGACTTTTTCAAAGTCTTTTTCTTCAACTTTGACCTTAATGATTTCTTCTTTATGATATATGATACTTGATGCAATATATATGAATGCGATCGAGTTTTGAAATATATTTTTGCGTTGGTAGAATTTTCGTTCAAAATTATATAACACAACAAAAATATTTTATGGTCAAAGTTGATGGAAAAAAGACTTAAAAGATTTCCATTGTGGACACTTTAATAAGGGACGGAGGGAGTATTTAAACATGAGACCGAAAAAATAAACCCAGCTACAAAATGACAAAAAATTTTTTTTTTTTTAAAAAATATTAATGCCCCGCAACAACGCGCGAAAAATTAACGCCCCGCAGCAGCGCGCGGGTAATCTGCTTGTTAGTACGATGATAAGCTGAATAGTTAAATACTTTTTATAATGATAAGGAAAATTACAATTAACCATTTTGTCCAACATTTTAGGAAGACAAAAAATAAAACAAAAAGAAACATAATATACACATCCATCCTGAATTACATGAACTAACCATTAAAAATGTTTGGTCATACTTTCTTTAACTCCCATGTTACGAGATATTATGTAGGTTTCATTGATTGCGCGTTAGAGATTGCTCGATCTTTTTTGAACTTCCAACATAAACAACTTCGTGGCGAGGCATTTTCATATTCGTCATCATGTTGTGAAGCATTTCCTTTCTCCCTCATTCTTTTTCGGGTTCCCTTGATCTCTCCTTGTGATAGTTAGAAAGAAAATGAATGAACTTAAAGAGGTAATGGTACATAACATTACTTTATAGAAGAAAACAAAACAATAGTCATTTGTTTTTTAAAAGCATAATCAATATGATATGTATTTAAGAATAATTACTTAACAGCCGTTAATGGGGGTGGAAGGAGGTATTTTGTAATTTTTTTTAAATGAGGGTAGTTTTCGTAATTTGACACATAGTGCGAGGGGGTATTTCGTAAATACCAACGGGCTGCGGGTGAGTTTTCGGGTCGGGCGGGTAGCTTGCGGATCGGCTAAACCGGACGGATAAAGGGCGGGTCGGGTGGAAACTATCGTCATTCATAAATTTATTGCTAAGAAAAACGTGAAACAGAAATTGCTCGTCGGAAAATTTATTCATAGGGTACCCTCGGTAATGCACCTAAAAGGCTTGGAGTTTAAAGTTCAGCAGATACGAATAGAAAAAATGTTAGACCCGGTCTTAAAAATACTTTTGTCAAACAACGTGCATCCCGAGTTAAAAACTACTCCATCCGTCCCAAAATTATTGTCTCCCGACAAAAAACACACAGTTTAAGAAAAGTGCATTTATTACTGCTTTCTCTTTCTTACTTTTTGACAGAATGACAGTTTTACCCTTAACTAATTAATTAAAGTCTTCTTTAAAGTTTGTAATAATAATTTCAATCAAGGGTAATATAGTAAACTTGATCAAACTTTCCTATCTATATTTAGTAGTGGACAATTAAATTGGGACATCCTAAAAAGGAAACGTGGATAATAAAAATGAGACGGAGGGAGTATCATTTTCAAGTAACATGAATCGAGAAAAAAAAACAATTCTACATGGGCATGCAACCTGAGCCATTATTATAGGGAATTGATTTGCATGCTCAAAAAATTGATTGAGACACTCTATTATGTGCATTACATAGTTGTATCAGAGTTCACATAATGCTTTATTTGCTTGTATAATGAGTGTCCTAATCCATTTTTAGAGTGTGCAAATCATCTCACATTATTATAAATATACACAATAGGTGACAAAAACGCAGTCGTTTTGACTGTGGGCCAATCATATATGGGCCGGCCCATTTTGCTTTTTTTAAACTTTTACAAACTTATACAAAACTTGAAATGAACTGAAGTTGTGCAAGTTAGACTTTTGAAGACACCGATCCACTTCACCGATCGACACAACCGATCCACTACACCGATCGACACAAGATAGACTTCACTGAACCATACCAACCGATCTATCTCACCGATCGACTTCGCCGAACAAGACAACTGAACTCAGCGATCGTTTCAACCGAACAACACAAATCAAATCCATTCTATCTTAAAACCCTTCTCCATCTCATTGTTACAACTACAACCATACTTCTTTTCACCTCAACTTACACTCGAAACAGAAAAACATACTTTGGAAGCTACAAGATTCGAAAAAGAGACACATGCAGAACAATTTTTTCGTGGGTTAAAGAAATTTTATTTTGTTGTTGTATGTGTTGCGTTAGAAACACAAAGGAAGAGTGCATTTGTTTGTTGCTGTTATTGTGATAGAAAAGGGGTTTGAAGAAAGTGATAAGATAGAAAGGAGGTGTTGCGTTTTTTTTTGGATCTGAGATATCAAAAAAAAAAGGAAAAAAGAGGCGAGTGTATAACAGATTAGAGCATAGTAATGTGTTGTGACTGCATTATGAAAAGAGGGATTAGGTTAGAGTTGTTTGTGTGGTGGGTTATATATACCAACAAGCGTGATTACCCGCGCGTTGCTGCGGGTCGTTAATTTTTTTCGCGTAGTTGCGAGGCATTATTATTTTTTATTTTTTAGAGGTCAAAGCTGGAAAGAGGTTTGTTTTGGTGGTCCGATTTAATTTAATGTTTTTAATGAGGAGAGATTGGTAATAACCTATGTACGATATGGGGTGGAGGGGGCGGATGAAGCTTCAATCTAACACTTGTTAATTTTCTACATGAACGCCTATTGAATAGAGAAATATCATCAGCCTAAACAATTATGTAGTGGTTAATAGACGTAGTACAAAACAATATAACAAACCCAGAAAGATAATGGGACAAAGTGGAGTGTGAACTCGTATGTTCAGGTTGTGAAAGGAAATAACACGTCAGTGGATGCGATGAATTGATCATAACCCCAACACTGGTATTGGAACGATGAATGTTTTTGAACACATCTGATCCTCTTCTAACACGTTGATGGGAAGGGTGAAAAGTTTTGCATCCTTATCTAACCAGAAGAAGGTACATGCATAAAGAAGGTGTTCATCAACATTCAAACAATATCAAAATTCATAATATGGGTGAATTTATTGGTTGCCTGGGTGGAAATTTTGATTTCAGAGATTCAAAAAAACTTTACCATCTAATGTGGGTATGGTTTTGGTTCTCTCAGCTGAGTCAAGCATCAAAGGAATTTTAAACAGTGACGGAAGAATTTGTTGGGTGGAGTATGGAAGTGTATTCCGTTTAAATTATGGTCGAACAATACATTTACACGTATTGCTTCTAAATGGGGTGACTTATTACACTTGATGATCAAATGAAAACTCTTTCACGTTGAAAAGACTGTGCATAAAGAACGAAGGTTGGTAATAATAATATTGAGTCGTTTCAGAAATTATATTTCGTGTTAAAGGACTGTGATGGATTCGCGCCAAGGACGTTACAGGATGGGTCCTTTTTCCTGACTTTTGGGAGGTGAACTTTATGATGAACCATGATTCAAATTATGATGTTAATGAAGTGGATATTTAAATGCAGTAGACAGTGAAGAGGAACAAGTCTTTGGAAACGTGTTTTGAGGAGCAATCCGCAGAATTACAAACAAAACCAGAGGGAGTTGTCCTCCGCTGGTCAAAAGGATAATCATAATCCAAGGATCTCATTCAACATTTAATGAGTTAGCTAAATTAGAAAAAAGACAATGTAGAAAAGTGAAGACAAATCGGAACACAGTCCCCAATACCCTCCAGCTATACTCCCAAAGGATGGTTATCGAAACATTTTTGCAATAATGGGAAACACCAAGAAAGGAAAGTGGCGAATTTTCACAAGGTGGTCATGAGGAAGTGGTAACGACAATTTCAAAGACAATGGTTCAAATAAATGGGTTCAAAAGATGATGTAGCACCAGAATCTGTATCTCAGTGCCATTTGAAAAAAATCAGTAAAATCCACGTAACCGGTGGAATCAAAATTGAATTTGATGGGAAGAATAGGTGAAAGTTAGGGGGGCAGACTATTGGGAATATAACAAGGATGGGTGTCTGAATAACATTACGGAGATTTATTGAAACACAAGAGTGAAGAGGGATTTCCGATGATTTGTTTTTTTTTTTTTATTATTTTTTGTTTTGGTTTTTTTCTTTTTTTTTTTTTTTTTTTTTTTTATTTTTTTTTTTTTTATTTTTTTTAGGTTTTTTTTTTTTTTATTTTCTGGTTTTTTTTTATTTTTTTGTTTTTTTTATTTGTTTATATTTTTTGTTTGTGTTTTTATATTTCTTTTTTGTTTTTTTTTTTTTTTTTTTTTTTTTTTGTTTTTAATTTTTTTTCTTTTTTTTTTTTTTTTTTTATTTTATTTTTTATTATATTTAAAAAAAAAAAGTCCCACCACAATCAAGGCCTGGCCCAAAATGCTAAAAAATGATTGGTCAAGAATAATATATCAAAAAATAAAGTGAATTTATCCTAAAACGATACAAGAAACAACAATTGGAGGAAAATGGAGATTTATAAGTAGATACTATGTGTTGGTTCAATTTTTGCGATATCGATTATTTTCATAAGAGATTCGGTAGGTAACTCGGCGGTATTCTATGCGTTGGATCCTAGTTCGTACCATAAAAAAGACGACACTTGTGTCTGATTACTTCATTATGAATTCGTGTGGTGGTTGAAACTTTGGTTGGACCTTCTCATTGTTTCGGTATATGCTACCTCAAGAATTAAATGAAAAAAAAGATATTAGTAGACTATTAGACTCATGTGATTAATAATTGGAAAAGGCGATGTGATTAAAAATGGGGATTTTAATGAGTGAGAATGTAAATCTGAAAGAATTGGGTTCGAATTTCTAAAGTTCAAGGTACAAATGTTGTTCAAATCGTTTATCTTCAATGCGGCATTTAGGAGATTCTTTAGTGGTTGTTCTTTTATAACGGGTGTCCAAAATCTGCTACAAGAGATGAGCAAACATGATCGGTTTCCTCATTTCTGAGAATCTAATGATTACTTCCCGAACTTCACAGCAACCTCTCTCGAACTGTACTTTTAATATCAGATCAATATCGGCCTATTTTGCTTATCGTGAGTCCTTCACTTTGGAATATGGGCCCGACTACCTTTCTTCCGATTTTTTCATTCTTGGTTTGAAATGGAAGGATTATAATAAATTGTTGATGAAGCTGGAATGAAAGCTCCTGTGGACGAATCTAATGGCGATGATAACAATGATGAAATCAATGATGAAATAATCTGAAACAGAAGGATTCGAGATTGGAATGAAAAAGGTAATATGAAAAGTTCCAAAAAACAAAAAAGCAAAACTCAAAGATGATCCTAAAGGCAGTGTATGATATAATGATAATGGTGAGGCAACGCTGAGGTTGTAAAATTTAAGAAAATATTGATGTCTTGATAATACCATTCAAGATATCACAAAAATTCCAAATCATTGGACGCGGCTCAAAAAGCGAAGATTAAATGGTCCATAGAAGAGATGAGAATTCAGTTTTTTTATCACGGTGTGTTGAAATAAAAAACCGGAGTCAACTTAACATTTGTTGGATTCTTGTGATGCACATGGGTTGATAATCCGCAAAGGGTGAAAAATGAATTCCCTCCATCATGTTTAAGTAAAACTTTGAACGAATAAAGGGCCGAAATAAATAAAACTCTACTCCTAATCGAAGCATCTCTTGTTTACTGAACTTTTTCGAAAATTTTATCTTGTGATCAACATTTTGAGCTGGAACTCGAAGTGTCAAAAGAATGAAGAAAAGAGGTGGGCGTTTGGGATTGTGGGACTGATAAAGCCCCCTGGTCCCGACGGTTTCCACATTTAGATTTCATATCTTCGATTCCAATCTTGAAGGTGATTGGAAAATGACGTGTTCGATCCGTTAAAATCATTTTTTGACTTATGTGTTAGCAATCCCAAAAGGTTGGTAAAACTCGTCCTTCATTTGCCTTGGATTCCTAAAATCCCCGTGGTAACGAGGTAAAAAGATTTTAGGACCAATAAGTCAAAAATTACGGAATGCTATGTACAAAATTATTTTGCAAAAATATTGGCGAATAATGCTAGTAGTTTGTTTTGGGAGATATTGTAAACTAGGTGCAATCAGCCTATCAATTAACATTGCGGATAGCACAAATTTTAGACGGCCCCGTTTATCTTAAATAATTGCTCCCATGGTGTATGTCGAAGAAGAAACAATACTTTAATTTTTAAAGTTTGATTTTGAGAAGGCTTATGCTCGGATTTCGATAGGGAATATTTTTGGATGAAGTTTTGAAAAAGTTTGGTTTCGGTGAAATGGTGCAACCTCCGGATTCAGAGGTTTGTCTTAGATCTTCGAGAGGTATACGATAATTATTAACGGTAGTCCGAACGGCGGAGTTTTTTTCAATTTCACCAAGGGCTTAAAACAAGGTTATCCGTTATCTCCTTTCTTGTTCATTTAATTAATGGAAAGTTTTCATTATATCGTTTCACAGAGTTGGTTGGAAGCTCGTAAGTTTAAAAGGCATAACTTTAAGTCTTCGTTGATGCGTTCCCCATAATTTTTTAAACACGGAAGATGTGATTTATTGTTGGACAAAGGGCGATGACAACATAAATACACTAGTATCATGTTCGGAATGCTTTTTTACCCATGCGTCATGTTTGTTGCATATTAACATGAACAAAAGTAAAAACTAATGGGGGTTTCTTGTGGATGATGAAAAAGTTCAAGCCAAAAGCTGCCTCAAAACTAGGATGCCTGTATTCGTTAAAACCCGCCTTTTCTCCTACTAGGTTCGAAAGTGGGTGGGTTCTATGCATAGAATTCCAAGCATGGAAATGAGGGTAGTAGATCCATAGTGGATGACCAGCCTTTGGTTGTTTTGCGAGTTCGTTTCGTTAGAGTTTTTATGTTCCTTTTCGTTCTTTGTTTGTTGGATCGTTTTTGCGTGTATATCGTCTGCTAGTTTCTTTCTAGCTCTTTTTTAATAAAATTCCATTTGCCGTTCAAAAAAAATAATAATAATTAAAGTCTTCTTTAAAGTTTGTAATAATAATTTCAATCAAGGGTAATTTAGTAAACTTGATCGAACTTTCCTATCTATATTTAGTAGTGGACAATTAAATTGGGACATCCTAAAAAGGAAACGTGAACAATAAAAATGGAACGGAAGGAGTATCATTTTCAAGTAACATGAATCGAGAAAAAAAAACAATTCTACATGGGCATGCAACCTAAGCCATTATTATAGGGAATTAATTTGCATACGCAAAAAATTGATTGAGACACTCTATTATGTGCATTACATAGTTGTATCAGAGTTCACATAATGCTTTATCTGCTTGTATAATGAGTGTCCTAATCAATTTTTAGAGTGTGCAAATCATCTCACATTATTATATACATATACTATTGGGGAATTGAAACGACGTCGGTTTCGCCCCATGCTACAATAGAAATTTTTTTGGGCTCCCAGTTACTCCTTGGTTCAGCCCAATATGTAACCCAATGTACAATTCTTGAAGAAAATATTGCAAGTCAAACAAGTGTGCTAACTCACCATTTAGTTGAGAGCATAATCCAACTCACAACAAAAAACATTTAATTGATAACACATTTCGCAGCGTTAAATGTTAACATCGGGGAAAAAATATTACAAAAATACCGACATATTAAGATAAAAAAAAATACTGTGTGAATATATCTTTTGATATCCTAATAACTTTAAAGTTAATCGACAAGTGGTCACAAAATGTACAAAACTTCTCGATGCATTAAACGGTGTCGTTTTATGCCACTAAAAACTATAAGCCCAAATATATGACACATATTTACCCAAATCCCATAAAATTATACTAAAAAAAACCTCATATAGCAAAAAAAAACAAACCTTTAAACATGATACCCAATACATAAGCCCAGATATAAAAAACAACGAACTATTAAACATGAGACAGAAAAAATAAATCCGCAATAATAAATAAATAAATAAATAAATAATTTAACGCCCCGCAACAACGCGCGGGACATAAGCTCATATCGGGAAAAAAATAAACTATTAAACATGAAACCGAAAAGATAAACTCGCACAAATATTGCAATGCTTCTGACATACGTACGATTTTATAAAAAACGAGTCCATTATTGCAATGCTTCTAACAATGGCATCAAAACGATTTTATAAAAAACCATAAGCCCAATTATATAACAAATATTTACTCAAATCCAATAAACCTTTAAATATAAGACCCAACTAGGGATGACAATGGGTCGGGGAATTGCGGGGATCGTACTTACCATCCCCATCCCCGTTTCTTAGCCTCATCCCCATCCCCGTCCCCATCCCCATCGGGGAATCGATTTACATCCCCATCCCCGTCCCCAATGGGGATCGGGGATCCCCACGGGGATTCGGGGATTTTTTGCCCTTATAAATTGAGCATAAAATTACACAACTAAACGAAAATATAAAGAATTGACCTATATAATGTCTTAGAACATGCTTTAGTTTATGTACATAGTTTGATTAATTAAAATGTCATTCAACTTTAAAGCATCGTAAATACTAAAATATCACATATACTATATAAATAACACATATTTACCTAAATCCAAAAAATTATATTAAAAAAAACCCATATAGCCAAAAAAACAAACCTTTAAACATGAGACCCAACACATAAGCCCAAATATAAAAAAACAACAAACTATTAAACATGAGACCGAAAAAATAAATTCGCAATAATAAATAAATAAATAAATAAATAAATTAACGCTCCGCAACAACGCGCGGGACATAACGGGAAAAAAACAAACTATTAAACATGATACCGAAAAGATAAACTCGCACAAATATTGCAATACTTCTGACATACGTACGATTTTATAAAAAACGAGCCCATTATTGCAATGCTTCTAACAATGGCATCAAAACGATTTTATAAAAAACCATAAGCCCAATTATATAACACATACAAACCTTTAAATATAAGACCCAACACATAAGCTCATATAAAAAAACAAATTATTAAACATCAGACCGAAAAAATAAACTCGCACAAAATACAATAAAATAAATAAAAAAATAAAAAATGCCTTGCAGCTATGCGTGGTCGCCATTTAAAGCACACGTGATCCCATAAAATTATATTTAAAAAAAATATAGCAAAAAAAAAAACAAACTTTTAAACATGAGACCCAACATATAAACCCATATAAGAAAAAAAAACTATTAAACATGAGACCGAAAAAATAAACCCGCACAAAATACAATAGAAAAAATTAACTCTCCGAAACAACACGCGAAAATTAACGCCCCACAGCAACGCGCGAGTAATCATGCTTGTTCAAGTATATAGTTTGGTAATCTGGACTGGGCGACATCTTGTGTTGGACTAGAAAAGTCATATATGCAATTCAATTTAGTGTTGTGTATCGTCTTCAATCAGTTAGTAAGAGAACGTAATTAAAAGATGCTAAAAACACAATAATGATGATCCATAATCGGAGACGAAAACTGTCTTTTAATAAGACAATGTTTTTTTTCTTCCCAAATAGACTAGAAAGGCAAGCCTGTAAATCAAACAGGATTGCCAATCCTGACTTACGCTGGGACTCGAACGCAGGACCACGTGGTTAAAAGCCACGCGCTCTACCAATTGTGCTAGAACTTCTTCTTGACTAGGTAAACCATTTCATTTTCTAAGTCTTCTTGTTTATCATATTCCATTAACGTAGATAATATTTGCAAATAGAGTGTTGATGGCATTAGTGCTTCAGCAAGTAGTCTTGGTAATTCATTGGTTATGGACACTATGACTGCTAATATGTGTCATAATGTTATGGGAAGGCTGGATTTTGCAAGAGTGCTAGTGGAAATGGATGCGGATAAAGAATTCAAACAAACAATTGAGGTGCAGTATAGAGATAACAATAACAAGGTAAAAGGGACTAAAATGGTGAATGTGTCTTATGATTGGAAGCCAGCTGCATGCACACATTGTAAAGTCTTTGGTCACAACTTTAATGGTTGTTTAAAGAGGCCCATAACTACAGAGGAAGAAGTTTTAGCTAAAAAGAAATAAAGAAGATAAACAGAGCACAAAGACCAAAACTGCCATTAATGGTAGAGAGGAGCAAGCATGATGGAGGAATGTTGGAAACCAGCAGAACAGATACAAAGATAAAGGAAAACAAAAGGAGGTAAGACCTGAACAGGTGAAATCTAATATGGGGCAATTTGGGAGGAAATGAGAATATAGGAGGAAGCAAGGAGAAAGAATGGAAAATGAAAAGGAACAGAATGATGGGCATAATAAAGAACCAAGGAAAAAGTAGCCATTACAGACTAAAGAGTTTAAAGTTATGAAGAAGACAACCAATAAATATTCTGTCCTTGAGACTATTCCTGAAGATAATCTAATGGACATAAACCTTATGAAGGATAGAATGATTGTGGACCAATTCCTTAACAAGAAACTTCAACCAACTGTCAGTGAGGCAAGCAATTGGAGTCAAGATATGATTAGATATTTCTAGGAAAAGTGGGAAGAAGATAGAAGACATGAAAATGAGAGGAATGTTCTGAATGAAACAGAAGAGGGAAACATGGAAGATGACGTATTGGATGATGAAATAGTATTCAGTGAGAATGTGACTGCTAATGAAGTCAAGGGAAGTGGTAGCAATATTTTGAATTAATCATGATTGATTTCAAAATAGCAGTTTGGAACATAAGAGGAATGAGTAATGGGAATAAGAAAAAAGAAGTTATGAAATTCATTAATGATGGAAAGCTTCAGGTTTGCTCTATAATTGAAACTCATATCTAAGACAAGAAAGTTAAAGAGACATGTGACAAGGTATTTAACAGATGGGAATGTGTGAATAATAGTAAATTCAGTGCTAATAGTTAAAGAATTATGGTGAGCTGGAACCCTTAGTTTGCAAAAATTAAGGTTATTCATGTGGCTAGACAGTCAATTCTTTACCATGTGGAAAATATTCAAGGAAAAGTTAATTTGTTCTACTCCTTTGTCTATGCATCTAATAATTGCAAAGAAAGAAGAATTCTTTGGAAGGACATGTATCTACACAAAAGAATCTGTGGTAATAATCCATGGGTGATTATGGGTGACATGAATGTTACTCTCAATTTAGAAGAACACTCTAATGGTGGTTCAGTTATAACTGAGGAGATGTAGGAGTTCAGAGATTGTATTAATTGAAATGGAAGATAGTGGGAGCTCTGGTTTTTTCTATACTTAGACCAAAAGCCTCAGGAATCCTGATAACATAGTTTTGAAAAAATTGGATAGAGTGATGGTTTTTGAAGAATTTCTAATGGAATCTAATGGAAGTCATGCCATTTTTCAGCCATTTTTGGTATCTGACCACTCTCCATGTTTACTTATTATCCCTACTAACTGGCAAAAGAAGCCTAAATCGTTCAGGTTTGCAAACTACATTGCAAACAAACCTGAATTCAATCAAACAGTTGCTGAAGGGTGGAAAACTCAAGTGTCAAGATATAAAATGTATTGTCTAGTTAAAAAAACCAAAGAAGATGAAGCCACTTATGTACAAACTTAATTGAAAGCATGAGGATCTCACAGCTAGAGTTGAAGAATTTAAGGTAAAACTTAAAGAAGCCCAATCACTAGTTGAAAAAGACCCTTACAACAAAGAAGTCAAAGTAAAAGCAGTGGAACCTTTGTTTGAATATAATGAGGCTATCAAGGATGAGGAAAACTTATTGGCTCAAAAGGCCAGGGTGGAATGGTTGGATGCAGGGGAAGAAGAAGCAGAAATAGAGTGAGGATTATATGTGATGAGAATGATAACAGCTATGAAAAAGAAGAAGTCCCTTTACAATTTGTGAAGCATTTCAAGCAATTCCTTGGAAATCCTTCCAGTGCTGTTGATCTAGCATTGAGTGATGATTTATTTAGCACTGTCTTAACTAATGCAGATGCTGAGGAAATGATTAAGGAGGTTAGTGAGAAAGAAATCATGGAAGCTATGTTTGATATAGGGGATAATAAAGCTTCTGGGCCAGAAGGTTTCTCATCTGTGTTCTTTAAAAAAGCCTGGAATGTGGTTGGTAAAGATGTATGTGATGGAATCAAGGAATTTTTCTCTAATGGGCAAATGCTGGGAGAGTTAAATGCCACACTAATCACTTTGGTTCCAAAAATCCAAAATCCTCTCAAAGTCTCTGACTTCAGCCCTATAGCATGTTACAATGATCTTTATAAGTGCATCAACAAAATAATAACAAACAGAATTAAGGGTGCTTTGAAAAACCTAGTTCAAATCAATCAAAGTGCTTTTATCCCTGACAGATTAATCCAAGACAACATCCTCTTATCTCAAGAAAATATTGAGAGGATAAGGGAGAAATAATGGTCCCAAAAGATGTGCTATGAAGATTGACTTGAAAAAATCATATGACACTATTAGTTGGAGTTTCATGGAGACTATATTGTGTAGGTTTGGATTTCATAGCAAAATGATGGGATGGATTATGCAATGTGTCAAAACAGCAGGATTTACTACATGTATTAATGGTGAGAGACATGGATTTTTCAAAGGGAGAAGAGGGCTAAGACAAGGGGACCCTATTTCACCATATTTGTTCACACTTGTAATGGAAATGTTGACTTTATTGCTGAAAGAAAGATCAGGAATAGTGATGGATTCAGATATCATCATGGATGCAAGGAGTTGAAAGTAGTCAAACTGTGTTTTGCAGTTGACCTTATGATTTTTTGTCATGGTGATTAAATCTGTTGGTGTAATTAGTGATCCTATCAAGGAATTCAGTGTCTGGTTTGTTTCCTAACATGAACAAGAGCACTTTATTCTTTGGCAGTCTGAATAATATTGAGAAGGGTCAACTGAAGAATGTGATGAAGTTTAAGGAAGGATCTCTGCCCTCTAGATATCTGGGAGTTCCTCTTGTTACTAAAAGATTAGGTGTGAACTACTGCCAAATCTTAATTGACAAGATCAAGGGTAGAACTAAAGATTGGAAGTGTAAAAGTCTATCTTATGCTGGTAGGCTTTTGTTGATTGCTACAATTTTAGAGTCAATGAGTGCTTACTGGGCCTCTGTCTTCAAACTGCCAAAATTTGTGATTAAAGAGGTCAATGGTATCCTTAAAAGGTTTCTATGGAGCAATGGAGATTCTGCAAAAGAAAAGGCCAAACTAGCTTGGAAACATGTAGCCTAAGAAATTTAGAGGTCTGGAATTAAAGAACCTTGAAGAATGGAATGAAGCCTTGCTAGCTAAACATATATGGAATATTGCTTCTAAAAAAGACACTTTGTGGGTCAAATGGGTACATAACATGAGGCTAAAGGAGGATAGTATATGAAATGTTCAGTATAATCCTAGTGATAGTTGGAACTGGAAATGTTTGCTGGATGTTAGAGACAAGATTGCCCATAGACTGCAGTTTGGAATAGGAGATGGTAAAAGAATCCACATGTGGACTGATAAGTGGCATAGCAGTGGTCTTTTAATCAACCAAATCTCCTACAGAGATCTGTATGATGCAAGATTGTCAAAGGAAGTTAGCCTTGCTGATATGATTGACAAAAACTCTTAGAAATGGCCTATTGAGTGAAACAGTAATGAATTTGAAGTAATGAAAAGTGTGACTCCTAGACTGAGAGAGGATGTTCCTGATAAAGTAATGTGGGTCACTGATGATGATAGTCTGGTTCCTTTCAAAACCAAAAATGTGATGGACTTTATCTGTCCAAATAATGAGGAGAAGAAATGGCATAAGCTAATATGGTTCCAACAGTGTATTCCAAAACATGCTTTTTGTCTTTGGTTGGGAATGATTGGAAGACTGCTTACCCAAGACAAGTTAATAGCATGGAGGGATCAAACTAGATTATTATGCCCTCTCTGCAACAAAATTAATGACTCTCATAGTCATTTGTTTTTCCTATGTGAATACTCTAAGAAAGTATGGAGAATGATAGCTGAAAAGATGAACTTGGCCAAGATTAGCTACGAATAGGAAGAAACCATTAATGATCTTATCAAGATGAGGAATGGCAAGAATATTTAGAGTGTTATGAGAAGATTATGTTTGGCTGTTGTGGTATACTTCTTATGGCAGGAGAGAAATCAAAGAATATTCAAAGGGGATAAGAGAAATCCTAAAGAGCTCCATATATCAATCAATGAAGTAATAAGCTTAAATTGATGAATTTGAGTGTAAAAGACACCGGAGCTGTGAGAAGGGTAGCTGAAGTATGGATGTTGCAGTTCAAAAACATCAAAATCTAATGCCCTGATTCCTTAAGGGGTGTTTGGGATAGCAACTTTTTGAATGCCTGAGTGAACTGTATAGTCAAAAGGTCTCATTTTCTTAGACTTTTTGTTCTAATCATCTAATAGCAGACCACTACACTGAGTGAATTCTAATATCTTGAAGTTTATCTGGGTAGTTCTCAGCTCAGCTTCTATCCAAAATGCCTCAATTAGCCTAGGGAGGGATTGAGTATTTTGGTATGGATCAGTGTTTTGAGGCTAACTAGACTAATGTACCATAAGGATGGTTTGCTCACTGTAAAGGTAAGTGGTCTGGGTAGGTGATATATGTTGATTGGATAAATATGCTGCTTAAGCCAGTCTATGTATCACCATAGGAGGTTAGGATGGATGAAGACAAGGGTGCGTGTTCCCTGGCTAGTGATGCCTTTGTCTCTTGGCTATCTGATCTTTCAGTGAGGGAGTTACTACTGAATGATTGGGTAGCTTATGCAGAGGAAAGGTAGCTAGCTGGGTATAGCCCCTTATTTTTTGTGAATGGGTGATATATTTCTCATGATGATGCTTGTATCATTAGTCATCCTTGGTCATTGTGGTTGTAGGTTGAATGATCATTGGATGCAATGGTTTCAGGAAATATGGTAGGGGAATTTGGTGAACATGTTTCTGAATTGAGAACTGAATTTGCAGTCTGGAGATTGGGAGTCTACCAGACGCATCAGTTTTAAAAGTATCAGACTTTAGTTGTATCTGATATCGGATAGAATGTTTTCCTTGTTTGTTCTTGTATTTTTGATTGGTATTAAGATGTAGGCCTGTCTACATTCTTATATATAGATGATGTAATCTTTGTTAATTAATAAAATGTTTACCGTTTCATAAAAAAAATCTTGACTTTATATGTCAAAATTGACTCTTTATTTTTAGTTTACTTTTTCTTACATAAGCAATTGAAGGTGTTCTTTGAAGGTATTTGTTACGTGATGTGGTGGTTAATTTGACGCTTCAGAAATCAATTGCTCTTTGGGAATTCTCAACCAAGGCTTTTTTTCTTATTCGATGATGTGTGTTCAATTTTCTTATCCGTGGTGCTCTAGTCGATCTAAGTGTAATGTTAATTGGGTCACTTGGTTACAAAACCCTAATTTTGTTATCTTGTAATCTTTTTTTAGTTCTGGCTAGTGTTTTAATAAAAATCTTGCCGTTCAAAAAAAAGGAAGAATGTTTTGCTAACTACATTTGAAAAGTCAATATTCAAGCTTACACTACGTATTTAATTTATAAAACCTAATAGAGATTTGTTTAAGGATCCTTACTCTAATTATAGTTGTATCTAAAAGTGCTAGCCCTTTTTTTGTGTTTTTTTCTTCAAAGTTGAAACACTCCGATCTTTACTTTTACGCATAAGATATGATGGAGTTCAGATGAACACATGCGCATGAATATTGATTATAATCTCTTGGGGTTAGTTCATTTTACACTTATCAATAACTATTTATAGTTTTAGATTAAACCAAGGGTAAGACACCTAAAAGGTTTGGAATAGGCCGAGCATTATAGAACTCGGATTAGACTCGACCAGAGCAGACTTGGACTTAAAATTTTGATTCGGTCCTTAGCCTGGAGATTTGTACCAAATTGGTTTTCGGTCCAATTCAGTTTTCATATCATGATCATGCTTAGTTTGGAATTTAAAGTACACGAGGTACATATTTGGCGTGACCCGAATATATTGTCGATTCAATCACGAAAACAGCTTACGTAGACAACGTGCATATGAGTTAAAAACCTGTCGCTTCCGAGTAACCTAAAAATGCTTAAAGAAGATGGACCGGGCCACATCTCGTGTTGGACTAGAAAAGTCAAAATTTATCTCTCGTTAACTTATTTGATTTTTTTCTTGGGTTTGGCTGTTTGACATCATCAAACACGTATCAAAACAAAGTTGACATAATAATCTTGAATCTAATAGCTTCAATACTTTTTCAGTGGTTGAAACTTGAGATTTCATACAATCGAACACGAAATCTGGCTTTATATACTTATAATGATGATATAAAAACGAGACCATCACCAATAAGAGTTGTGTTGGGATATATTAGACAACAAAAACAATTTAATTGACTTAACTCAAATTGAGCCAACTAACCTATTCTATGAGCAACAAATGAGCAATATGCAGTATCAAAATTTTGAATCTGCTAAATTATTTAGCATATATTTTCTTATTGCTGCTAAATTAGAAACACTTGATCTTCATTGGTATTTAGCTCTTGTGACGAACCGCGACACTTGATGAGGGGTGAACCTTTTTAAACAAAGTTGGGAAGCAACCAATAGTTGTCGAAGAAACATGATTATCTTCGTCGTCGAGTACACTATCCTTGGTCGTATGTGTTGTCTTCTTCATCTTCTCTTGATGGTGTTTCCTCATCACATAAGCTTCAGCAAGGGCAGATGTGGCCATGGACATTTAAAAAAAATGAGATATGAAATATGAAAGGTGGTGGTATTTATAGGATAGTTTTTGACTTGGAGATCACGTTGAGTCTTTCATATTTGACCACTTTTCTTCTTATTATATATAGCTTAATTTACCTAGAAATTTAATTGCAATTATGAGAAAAGTAGGCAAGTGAAAATTAGTTTTTCTTCACACCTACGTTTATCTCATAATTTATTTAAAAAATGGGTTAGTCGTGTTCTGAGTCGTTTTTAGTTGAGTGCAAGTTGTGTCATTACGTACACAAAGTCATCGTTTGACGATGACCACAAAATTGCATTCTCTTCCGTATCAATGTCTCAAAGTCTATATCAATAATAGGTGTATCATTTTTTTTTTCATTTTCTTTTTCTTTTTCTCTAGTTAATCACAACGGTGGAGCGTGAATGTGAGATAAAACCTCAAGATCCCCATCTTCACAAATGAGAGGCGTTTTCAATCCTATTTTCGGATCTTGGCTATTCTGTTGTTAAATAACGATGGCAATTGGCACAGGTCACCGATCTAATAATTATTCAGAAAGCAAAAGGAACAATCATCTCGATAATAATCGTCGTCAAGAGCAACGTAACAAAGGTATTCCCAACAAATCCCATCCTAATTTTCGTGAGGAACATAAGTCGTTTTCATCAATCTTTGTTTCTAATATCCCATGGAATGCGTCGGTCCAAGATCTTTGGGATATTTGTAACAAATGGGGTGTGGTGATCGATGTTTACATAGCTGCAAAGAGATCCAAATCGGGTCATCGATTTGGTTTTGTACGTTTTATAAACGTTAATGATATCAATCAGTTAGTTTCCAATCTAAGAACGGCATGGATGGGTGGTTTTCATTTATTTGCCGATGTGGCGAAGTATGGTCGAACTTATAATAGACCTGTGGAACGTTCTGGGGACGGCAAACCCAGTGTAGGTTCGAACTCTCAATCTGTTAGTATCAACGAAAATGTTTTTCAGTCTTTTAACTCGTATGCTAAAGCGGTCCTGGGCAACAAATCAGTGGACATGTCGGGCAAATACGGTACAAGTAATGCTGGAGCAGAATCTGTGGGGGTGTCGGATTGTAACAAGGTATATAAGGAAGCGGGTAATGAAGCGGTGATGTCTATCTCGGTAGACGATTGTATTGATTTGGATGGTATGGAGCGTAGTATTCTTGCTAAAGTTAAAGATTTAAGTGTCATTTCAGAGCTTCTAAAACATATGTCTTCTGAGGGATTCGATGATGTTGGTCTTAGATATGTTGGGGGACGTTGGGTTTGGTTGGAATTCGACTCTATGGATCAAGTGGAAAGCGTCAAGACTTCAAAGGCGTTAAAAGAGATATTTTTGGAGTTCAAAGATGTTTCTCACGATTTTATTCCAGATGAAAGATGTGTTTGGATAGACCTGGTGGGTCTGCCATTGGCATCATGGGCTCCAGAGGTTTATAAGAAGTTGGGTGGTCGGTGGGGAAGCAGCGTGTTTACGGATATGGTAAGTGATGGACCAATGTCTCATGGGAAGGTTTGTGTCCTTACAGAGTCTTTACATCGTGTGATAGAGTCCTTTATAGTTTCATATCGTAATCGGACTTATCGTATTATCGCTACTGAGTTTGCATATTGGGCGCCCAATATTGAATCGATGGAGGTCAATTCCGAGTCTAATCCTCTGGAAAGGAAGGATGCAGAGGGTCCTAGTTTGGATGAAAGTTTGGAAAATGAGGAGCATTTGGATGTCGATAGTTGTGATTCAGATTCCCCTAAGAATGTTAACAATGATTCGGTGTCGCCTTCTAGTCGGGTTTTGCGAGAGGAGGATGTTCGTGGGGTGGAAAGTGATCTTGTGGACTCCTTTGAAGAAGGCGAGATTCGTGATGATTCGGTCTTGTATAATGATGGGTGTATTAAGGATTGCATGGAAAAGAATTTGGAAGATGATGCTGGTGAGATTCTTGGAGTTCATTCTCAGGGTGATTGTGGTAATGTTACCACTGATGATAATGAGGATGTTACGCCAGTTATTGCTCCTGAAAAAGACTCCATCATTGCGCCTCCATCTACACCCCCGGGTAATGATTTAAATATTGCTGTTGAGTCTGGTTCTTCGTGGATTGATTATATTGGTCCTCTAACTAGTGACGAGATAGATTCTGATAAACGATGGAGCTATAGAGACCCCAATGGAAATATACACGGGTTGTTCTCTCTCGCGCAACTACGTTCGTGGAAAGATTATTTTCCTAGCGATCTTCAGATTTGGAGTTATTATGGCAACGTTAAAGAAGCTATTCTTCTTCATAATGCCTTATCGAGACAAACAAAGGATGCCGGTTAGATCGCTTTTTGGTATGATGCCTCGGGTGTTCGGTTTCGTTCATGGGAGTTAATTCAGTTGGCGCCATGGTGGGATCTTTCTTATTCTAATAGCCTTTGGTTGTTTTGCGAGTTCGTTTCGTTAGAGTTTTTCTGTTCCTTTTCGTTCTTTGTTTGTTGGATCGTTTTTGCGTGTATATCGTCTGCTAGTTTCTTTCTAGCCCTTTTTTAATAAAATTCCATTTGCCGTTCAAAAAAAAAATGTCTCAAAGTCAAAGTATAGAAGTGCGTTTTGGACTAAACTAAATTGCAAGAAAGTTAGGCCGAATAAGGATCATCTATAGCTTAATTATCGTTGTATCTAAAAGTGCCAGCGTTTACTATTTTTGTTTTTTACTTCAAAGTTCAAACAATTCAATTATTACTTTTACGCATATGATATGATCAACCCATATACATGAATGTTGATTATCATTAGCTCAAAAAATTATTAAAACTGATTATGATCCCTTGGGTTTAGTTCCATTTTAAACTTATCAATATTTGTTTATACATTTAGATAAAGCCAACGACGAAACACCTAAAAGGTTTGGAGTTTAAAATTTACCAGGTACATATTTGGTGTGACCATGGATTTTTTTTTTTTGAACAGCAATATATTATTAAACCACTAGCAAGAAGCTAGAAATTACAAAGCGACAAGGTACGGATTTTTAAGCCAATCGTTCCAACTAAACGAGGCTTTACATCTATTACGACACCAATAAAAAGACCGAGACACAATATCCTCAAAAATCATCGCCTTTGGAGAAGAAACCGCTTCAAAGATATACTTGTTCCGATATTGCCAAACATGCCACCACATTACGTAAAAAACACCTTCGAGAGCCTGCTTATAATTAGAAGATAAGCGAAGATTCACAAGCCAGTTTAACCAATCTTCATATGAGTCGGCCTCCGATTTGATCACGATAATACCTTGGTAAGACAACGTGTATTTGAGTTAAACACTCATCATTTCGGAGTAACCTCAAGCGGAGAAATCTTCAACTATAAATACTTAAAGAATTAGATACTGAGCGTTAAAAAGCGTTTTCAAGCAACTAGCACTTAGCATTTTGTACACAATGCTTGTTTTGACAACAAACAAGTAACATTCTTAATTTTTCTAAAGACCCTAAATCAAAATGCTACTTGAAGTAGCATTTACTAACAATTAGCGTTTACATTTAATAATTATAAACGTTCAACTATGTTACAAAATGTTTTATCAAAACAAACAACTACTGTTCTACTACTGCGTTTGTTACTGCTTTTGCAATTTTGGCCGACCATACCCATACTTATGCATGTGACTGTGGGTATGCAACCCGGCCCATTAGTCAACCATGCATTTTATGGTGGTCTGGACCAGACCACATCTAGTGCTGGACTAGAAAAGTCAAACTTAAATAACTTGATCTCTCATTTGATTTTTTTCTTGGGCTAAAAGCAACAATACTTATAGAATTAGATACTGGGCATGTTTGGCAGCGAGCGTTAAGGAGCGTTTTCAAGCAACTAGCACTTAGCATTTTGTACACAATGCTTGTTTTGACAATAAACAAATAACATTCTTAATTTTTCTAAAAACCCTAAATCAAAATGCTACTTGAAGTAACATTTTACTAACAATTAGTGTTTACATTTAATAATTACAAATGTTCAACTATGTTACCAAATGCTTTATCAAAACAAACAATTACTGCTACTGCGTTTGTTACTGCTTGTGCTATTTTGGCTGACCATACCCATACTTATGCATGTGACTGTGGGTATGCAACCCGGCCCATTAATCAACCATGCATTTTGGTGGTCTAGACCAGGCCACATCTTGTGTTGGACTAGAAAAGTCAAACTTAAATACTTGATTTCTCATTTGATTTTTTTTCTTGTACTAAAAGCAACAATGGTTTCTGACATCAGCAAACACGTATCAAAACAGAGTTGACCGCGCACTAGAGATTTCTCGATATATTTTTAACTTCCAACAAATCCAACTATGCGACGAGGCATTTTTATATTCTTCATCATTTGTGATGCATTTCTCGCCTCTTTCTTTTTTGGGTTCCTTGATCTTATCCTTATGAAGCTTTTTTAACACGTAAACCTCACTCAAATCGTAACCAGCCATAGCCGGTGATTATAATTTATAAGTTAGAACAAAATGAATGAGCTTAATGAAGTAATGGTATTAACATGTGAACTTTATAATGCATTAGGATTCGTTGAGGCCTTGGGCAACAAGCAACTAACTCTACTGTTGGGAGTCAAGGAGGCCAAACATAGACGGAACTTCAATAAGACCAAAGGGGGTTGTGGCTCCCCCAAAATGTTTACTCTCAAGTACCATTTACTATATAATGTTAGTCATTAGTTGTGAAAAATATTAAGGTTTTATAGTTTGGCCCCCCTAAAATATGTATTTCATATTTTAGCCCCTCCGACGAATGTGATCAAGTTCTCTTCCTTGGTGGCCAAAATATTGTCTAATGATATTTTAAACTTTATACGTATGAATCAAGTCAGATTTGACTACTCACTGTAACTTTTTGTTTGTATTTCAAATCAATCCTTTAGGACTAGTTTGTTGGTGAGCACGCATAAAAATATATCAAAATGAATTCATATATATTCTCAGTTTATGCGTAACAGTTTATTATATTTTTTAAAAATATTTAAATAATCTGATTAGCTATAGATTCTTTTCTATAAGTTTAAGCTTATGGCTTACAAAACTTCCACAAGCTTTTATACTAACCAAAGCTTATTTTAAAAACTCAACATTTATAAACCCCCATAAGCCCGGTGCTAAACATAGCCGTAGTTTGTACATATACAAAACAATATATTGCATATAGGATGTATTGACCAATATTTGCTTGGGGGACAAGGAGATCAATTTGTCTCGTAAAGGTATTTTTTATTGCACATTTTGGACTTCAGTGTGATCATGGCTAACTCAAACGTAGTAGTAATATTTTAAGAAAAGTTAAACTAGAAACCTTCAATGTTGCGGGATAGGGCCAATTTTTAGGGTGTACGAGATGGACGACAAAACATAGCCTCAAGTTTTGAGGCTTTATTTTCAGTTTTGCTCAAAGCCGCGACAACTCTCATTTGTGACAACCAACATTAAACTTTTGTCATCATGTTATTTAGATGTGTTTTTGTGTTTTATTTTGTAGGCAAATATCAATTGAGTTCTAGACTCTGAAAACGCCTAAGCCCAGCATGATCGTTGTTGTTGGGCACACTCTTCTTGGTTGCACGATGTACGTTTGATGTCGTCATACTATTCATCTTCTTGTGAAGGATTCTAGTCGTAACATAAGCTTCAGCCATGGAAGATCCAATCATTGACATATTTAGGGAAAAGAATTAATGTAAACTTGTTATGGATGTGTATATATGATGTTTTCTAGCAGTATTTATAAGACAACTATTTGACTTTTAGACCACATTATCCATGACGTTTTCTAAATTTTGACTTTTAATAATGCAACTTAAATATTCATATCATACGATAAGTTCTATACGATAGTATGGGACATATGGGTTTTGGATCATTTGGCACTCATATATGATAAAGTTATAAGATCACCGGAGAGATTTTTTGGCTTAAAAGTCACATGTTCGAGTTTTGGCTTGTACTCACTTTGATTAGTGCTCTGTTAGGAAAAAAAAATTGTCAGAGCTATTTTTTATGAAACGGACAATAACTTGTATAAAAAACACTTAAAATAATTTTATTTTCTTTTATATAGTAATGGGTATGGATTTATAAAGGTCTCCCTATCACTAGAATTCAATGGTCATTTGGCGTTCTATTCTTTCTCTAGGGCCATAAGATGACTCTTTTAGGATATGTTTATTCATGACAACTCTTATCCAATCTGGTTGCAAGTACAAAACAATTAATTGGCATATTTAATTCAAATAAGTACAAATTTCGGTTTAACATATAACTTTCTAATCTTTCGTCCAACCTTGCCACATGGCACAAGCTTAATGGACATGCATATTCCCATTTAATTAGAATTGATTTTACATGTAAAATGATAAGGTTTTAAATAATGTATATTATTTTTTATTTTTGAAAAATAATAATTTTATCATTGATTTTAGTTTTCAATTCTTTATAAAACTAGCCCAATATTGACATAGTTACATACACATTTTTAGTTCTAGTTTCTTGAGCTTCTTATATCTAGTTTATCTATTACGGATCCCAACCATCTAAATTATTTCCAAACTCTTCTAAACTCTCAATCTCAAGAAAATTCTCATTTTTCTCCAGAGCTAAATCAAATGCCTACTATACCAAATCGTGAAACTTCACATCATATTTCTAGAAATTTGGTTGAAGATTCTCAAATACTAAACAGAAGTACCGAAAAAATTGCAAAATGAAAAACCAAAGAAGATATAACACTGATGTCAGCATGGTGTCATGTTAGTAGTAAGTTTTTTTTTTCAATTACAACGTAAGAATTTTATTTTTTTATTAAAACAATCACTTTATAAAAATATATATTTATAAAGTAAATAATTTATTTAATATATAATTTTATATGAAATTTAAGTAACTAAATTAAATTTAGAATAAATAATATTATATGTTAGTTGAGTTGTTGATAAATGGTAAAAAAAAGTATAAATTGAATGTATATGTATTCATTGTATAGGTGAAGAAAAGAAAAAATAATATTTTAATAAGAGATTGAGTTGTGAGAGATTATGAATAAACATAATATTACGTCATCATACACGTTTTCTTTTCATCACGTACTATCATTAAAACCTATATTAAACATGTAAACATATATGTGGGTGATACTAAAACAAGTCTTATAAACTCCATAGAAAATTTCACGTCATCATACACGTTTTCTATGTTATGAGTTTACTTGTCAGGTCACCAAAGATGACTCGGGTCGTTCAACGTTGACATCGTAATGTAGTTGCTACTCATTCAAATAGTGAACACAACATCCAAAACAAATCTAGCATCAAGGGATAGATACATTTGGGTGAATGAAGCTTCTTCTAAACTTGTAGTCACCAAATCTTCACTTATTAACCTTAATTGACTCTTTATTTTCAGTTGACTTTTTCTTTGAGGGTAAATATAAAAGTATTAAGTTATCTCTAGCAGAATGAGATCACTATAGATGAATATAGTGACATAAAGTTTGATCAACACTTGAAACATAAGTACATATGAAACGAATTGGCATATTACTATTCACATAATAAACTACATTATATATTGCGGTCGTTATAGTTATTGCAACAGACGAGATGAACCAGAACCTTGGTTCATTGATGAGGAAGTTGCGGGATGAATCTTTTTGAACAAAGTCGGCCGGGAAGCAACTGATTTTTCTATGATCGTCTTACCATGTGTGTTCGAGGTTGTATTATTCGTCTCTTTGTGGAGCTTAGACATCGTGTAAGCTTCCCAAAGGAGCGAAACTAGCCAACAACATCTTTTACGATGAAATAAGCTGTGTATGGTTTTGTTTTTCGGATACTTTATAAGACATTTTATGTAAAACCTAAAAATTTCAATAAGTGTAAAATTACCAAAATACCCCTAATGCAAGAAAATTTATAAAAGCTTAAATAAATTTC